>JAAGEH010000109.1:1224293-1386489 GCA_011751065.1 Lasiurus cinereus
TGTGTGTGTGTGTGTGTGTGTGTGTGTGTGTGTGTGTGTGTTGGCCTTTAGGGGCAACTCTTTGGTAGGGGATATTTTTCTTGCTTTTTTGTACTACGGGTCCCAGCACACTCATCCTGTCCACATTATCTCAAACAAGAACTAACCACTAATCGAGTGGGGAAAACATCTTGTCTCCTGTGTCAGGGTTTTCACAAATAAACCCAATTTCAATATGCAATACACTTTTGTCTCACGTGTGTACTACAGCATACAGAGAACGGAAGTACTCTCTGTCAGACGTTTTGTCCAACTGAGCAGACACGAATCTTAGAGCATGTTCCTCCAAGAGCAGTGGTTGGTCCATATTGTGCACCCCTGATGATATGGGCTGTCCAACAGGTCATTGGAAGAAGAAAAGCTGCAAGATGCTCACTCTCCTCTTGTTTTAGAGCATCCTCTTAGTGAAGTGGTTGGTTTTAGAAGCTTTTTCTCAGGAGTGTGACTCATGTAGTGAGGGCAGTTATAGAAGTGAAGAGCTTCAGGAGGCAGAAGTTCAAAATCCAACTCTGCCACTTACTAGCTACACGCCTGGACTACTAGACAGGTGACCAGGGCCAGCCTATCAGTAGGTCCCATTTTTGAGAATTTCCTGCAGCATGACATGGTGGAAATAAATGATAGCAATGCCATAAGGTGATGAGTGAGAGGGTACTCTGTTACAATGAGTTGCTATATATAGTGTTATTTGAAGATGGATTTAGATTAAAAATGTATTTTGGAAACTCTAAGGCAACTCATAAAAATATTTTAAAGTAAATGTTCATTGATATCCTAAAAGAGAAAATAAAATGGAACCATACAAAATGCTCAATTAAATCTAGAGAAGGCAGAAGAGAGACAAACAAAGAACAAGTGCAAGGAATGGAACACATTGCAAACATGGTTGATATTTTTTAAAATATATTTTTGTTGATTTCAGAGAGGAAAGAAGAGGGGAAAAAAGATAGAAACATAAATGATGATAATCATTGACTGGCTGCCTCCTGCTAGTTCCCCACTGGGCACTTGCCCTTGACCGGAATCGAACCCGGGACCCTTCAGTACACAGGCCGACATTCTAGCCACTGAGCCAAACCAGCTAGGGCAAACATGGTAAATATTAATCCAACTACACTTGCAATTGATTTTGATGTGAATTGTCTAAATAGATGAAAGAAAAGACAAATTGCCAGAGAAATGCGAGATCTAAAAATCATAATTAACTAAAATTTTATGTACAATTGACTGAAAGTTGGCGACAGACGGGAGGAACTGATGGGAGGTGGGAAGAAGTGGAAGCATAGTAATGTTTTCATTTTACAGAGTCAAGAGTCAATAATTGCTACTTGAAGAAAAAGAGGACTAATCACATAAATTTAAGCCACTAAAATAACTAAAAACATCAAACCATTAAAATAACTAAAAACAAACTAAAAACCTTCCAAAATATCAGGAAATCCATGCACAGAATAAAATACAGAAAATATAAATCACATAATAAAATTTTTTTAAGGACATATTGGAACAAAAAAGACTACTGAAAAACACCAAATGTATTTGTTGCTAATTTATAATAAAGGGCAAACTGCACAATGAAGAACTTACATTTATATTGATTATACCCAAATTAAAATTGCATCCAAATTCATAAAGCAAAAACATAAGGAAATAAGAGGTAGATCTAAAAGTAGGAGATTTCACCTCTTGTACCCTATTTCATATAAAGTTTACAAAATAATAAATAAGCTGAAAGAAAACCTACATAAAATATTATGACAAATTTAATGCATTGAACCCTACACAATTAAAGAAGATAGTCAGTATCTATTCAGAATCATACAGTATATAACATTCTCTAGCCACAATGCACTAAAACTAAAAACCAATGACAGGAGGAGAAACCGAGATGGGAGCATAGGTGAATACCTAAACTGCTGCCTCACACAACAATTTCAAAACTACAGCTAAAAGACAGAACAGACATCATCCAGAACCACAGGAAAGCTGGCTAAGTGGAAATTCTACAACTAGAGGGAAAGAGAGGTGCTCATGGAGACTCAGAGGAGCTGCAAAAAGCTGAGGTATGGAGACACGTGTGTGGAGAGAATGGGCAGCTGAGTGCCTGGTTGGCTTCCTCTGGCGGGAGGAAGATGGAACTCCCAACTGCACTAACCTCCAGTTCCAACTGCACTGAACCCCAGTTTCAGGCGAGACCCTGGGGACCCAGACTCATACGGATCCCCAAAGTGCATGGAAACTCAGGGGAGCCACAAAAAGCAGAGGTCTGGAGGTGTGCACGTGAGTGCATGCAGAGAGTACTGCAGCAATTACAAAGGGACACTAAGACCCAGAGGCCATGTAGGGCAGGGCTGATGGGAAGCCAAGGCTGTTTGCTCAGTCCTGAGACTCTGCCCCATCCAAGCCAAGCACCAAGGCTTTTGCAGTCTTGCAAGTCTTGTATCATAAGGCTGACTCCAGCACAGAAGCTCTCCTGGCGTGGACACAGCTGATTCTTACAGCCAATTTGCCTGGAAGTCAATTCCCCCAGTGATACCAACAACAATCAAGGCTTAACTACAACAAGGCTGTACACCCAGTCCACAAAGGGGTGCACCAAGAGAGACCACCTCAGGTAACTGGGGAGGCGGAGCTATTGGGCCATATAGGACACCTAGCACACAAAGCTACTCTACCAACTCAGGGAAGCAGCGAAAATGTGGAGACAAAGAAACAGATCACAAACAAAAGAAATGGAGAAAAACAAATGACTAGATATAGAGTTCAAAACCACGATTAAAAGGTTTTTCAAGAATTTCCTAAAATAAGGTCGATAAATTTAGCGAGACCCTTGAGGAGATGAAAAATTACCAACTAGAAATTAAACATACACTGACTGAAATAAAAAATATTATACAATGACCTAACAGCTGACAGGAGGAACACAAGAATAAAGTCAAAGATTTGAAATACAAAGAAGCAGAAAACACTAGACTGAAAAAGCAAAAGAAAAAAGAACCTAAAAATTGGAAGATATTGTAAGCAGCCTCTCGGACCACTTCAAGGGTACCAACATCAGAATTATGGGGGTGCCAGAAGAAAAGAGAGAGCAAGATAATAAAAATCTTCTTGAAGAAATAATGACTGAAAACTTCTCCCACCTGGTGAAAGAAATAGACTTACAAGTCCAGGAAGCACACAGAACCCCAAATAAAGGAAATCCAAAGAGGACCACACCAAGACACATCATAATTAAAATACCAAGAACAAAAGACAAAAAGGGAATATTAAAAGCAGCAAGAGAAAAACAGTTAATTACCTATAAGGGAGCACCCATACGATTGTCAGCTGATTGGCTAGAAGAGAGTGGCAAGAAATATTCAAAGTGATGAATAGCAAGAACCTACAACCAAGATTACTCTACCCAGCAAAGCTATCATTCAGAATTGAAGGGCAGATAAAGAGCTTCACAAAGAAGAAAAAGCTAAAGGAGTTCATCAACACCAAACCAGTGTTGAAAGGTACTCTTTAAGAAGAGGAAGAGGGAGAAAAAGGTAAAGATTAAAATTATGAACAACAAATACATATCTATCAACAAGTGAATCTAAAAATCAAGTGAATAAAAAATCTGATGAACAGAATAAACTGGTGAATATAATAGAACCAAGGGCATAGAAAGGGAGTGGACTGATAATTCTCAGGGGGAGAGGAGTGAAGGAGGTTTAGGAGAGACTGGACCAAAATTGTACACCTATGGATGAGGACAATGGGTGGGGGGGAAGGGCAGAGGGAGGAGTCGGAACCGGGTGGAGAGGAGCTGTGGGGGGAAAAAAGAGGAGCAATTGTAATAATCCAAACAATAAAGATTTATTAAATTTAAAAAAGAAAACCAATGACAACCCTTGAAAACAAAGAGAAACAATAACTTTTAAAAAGGAACTCAAACAAAAATTATAGGATATTAAAAAAATAATGTAAACTTCATATTCAAATTTAGGAGATATAACTAAAATAGTATGGAGAGAAAAATTCATAGCCCAAGACATTAATATTTATACATAACATAAATTAAAAATTAATTAATAATCAACTCAAGAAATTAGAAAAAAACAATAAAATAAACATAAGGAGAACAGAAGGAAAAACTAATATAAAGATAGAATTTAATATATTAGAAATTAAAAGTGATATAACTACTAAGTAAAAGGGATTATTTAGAATAAAAAGAAGAATATAATAAAGAAAATAAAAGGACAGAGCACAAAAAACACAAAGGAGGAAAATGAAAATAACCTTAGACTTGGTGTGAACTAAAATAATTATATGTCAAAGTTTTAAAGGTGTAGTTGTCCATCTTCCACCAGGCCATGGCAACTGGAGGTTTATCTTCTGCTGGGTTAACTGAGTCTAAACCTGTTCCCATGCAGCCAGGATCATCACAGGAAACCAGAGAGAGTACCAGGGCTCCTTCGACTGTGAAAGGCTGAAAATTCATTGCCAACTGCTGCCTGCTGCAAGGTTTTCATGAAGCTGTGGTCCGAGGGAGGCAAAAAACACAGCACAGTTTATGACCAGGATTTAAATCAAGCTGTTCTCTGAGGACTTGGCAGCATATTTGCCATTGCCTTAATATCACCATGGGTCAGGAACCCTACATTGCCAAGTAAGACCTGGTTCAGGATTGAGAGAATTGGGGGGAACCACTAGGATGACTGGTAGGAGATAGGGGGTGAGGAGTGGGCAGTGGTGACAAAATAGAAACTTTCCAACATACAAAGACTAAGAGTTTATTACCCATTAAATGAATTCTTTAACAAGAAGAAAAGAGGAAAGCTGTGAGATTCAAGGCACAATGGTGAACACAAATTAATAAATGTGGGATAAATGTAATTAACTGTAGATTATGCAAATCATTAACTTTTGTGTATAGAATAGTGAAATAAATTATAGGAATCAATATTAGGTAGGGGTTATGTTCAATGGGCAATTAAAGCTGTTAAGATTCTTGTTTTACACAGTTTGTGACTTCAGGCTTCTTGTAGGAAGATTAATTAAGAATATATGCTAAAACATCAAGGGCAAGCATTAGAAGAACAGAAATAAGCGAGCACAGAGAGAGGTGAATGAATATAGGTGGCCTTATCAATTCAGCAGAAACCAGGAAAGATGATAAAGCAGAAAAAGAGATGGTAAATAAAACACAAAAATAGACGTTTAAAATACATTTAAATGTGCTATTTATCAGATTAAATAGGTTGTATTAATTTACTAAGGCTGCCATAACAAATTAGCACAAACTTGGTAGCTTAATACAACTAAAATTTCATTCTCTCAGTATTCTGGGGGCCAGAAGTCCAAAAACCAAGTTGTCAACAAAGCCATGCCCCTTCCTTGCATCTTGCAGTTTCTGGTGGCCTCTGGCATTCCTTGGACTGCAGCTAAATAACTCCAATTTCTGCCTCCTTCACTTGGCCTTCTCTTCTCTGTCCTTGCCCTGTGTGTCTCTGGGAAGGACACTTGTTATTAGATAATCCAGGATGATCTCATCTCAAGATCCTTTATCTCTGCAATGACCTTTTGTCCAAATGAAGTCACATTCACAGGCTCTGAGGGTCAGGAAATGGACCTGTCTTTTTAGAGGTCACCATTTAACTCACTACACAGGTTAACATACCTATTAAAACATCAAAAAAAGAAACTAGAAATTGGATTTTTAAAGTTCAGCTATATGCCAATTATGAATGATATATCTAAAGGTAAATCATCCTACCCTACAAAATAGTAATATGCAAATTCACTGTCATTCCAACACATAAGATGTCTGCCCCCATGTGGTCAAAGATGGCTACCACAAGATGGCCAGCAGGGGAGGGCAGTTGTGGGAGATCAGGCCTGCAGGGAAGGACAGTTGGGAAGACCAGGCCTGCAGGGGAGGTCAATTGGGGAGCATCAGACATTCAGGGGAGGGCAGTGGAGGGACCAGGCTGACAGGGGAGGGCAGTTAGGGGCAATCAGGCCAGTAGGGGAAGTCAGGGGCAACCAGGCTGACAGGGGAGGGCAGTTAGGGGCAATCAGATCAGCAGGGGAGCGGTTAGGCATCGATCAGGCTGGCAGGGGAGTAGTTAGGGGGTGATCAGGCTGCCAGGTAGAAGCAGTTAGGTACAGTCAAGCAGGCAGGCAGGTGAGGGGTTGGGAGCCAGCAGTCCTGGATTGGGAAAGGGATGTCTGACTGCCCATTTAGGCCCACTGGGATCGGGCCTAATGAGCAGTCAGATATCCCTTGAGGGCTCCCAGATTGGAGTGGGTGTAGGTTGGGCTGAGGGACACACACACACACACACACACACACACAAACACACATGCATGAATTTTGTGCACCAGGCCTCTAGTATATAATGACTGAAAATCAAGGAAAAGGAAATATATACCAAGGAAATGTTAAAAAAAATTGATATAGCAATATTAAGGCAGATACTTTATAATTTTCATTTTAGAGTCAGTGTATTTTGATGAATAGTTTTTAATGTTATAGAGGCAACACTTTATCAATATTTTCTTTCATAGTTAACACTTTTTGTGTTTTGTTTAAAATATTTGTATCTACCCCCAGATTAGAATAATATTCACTTACAGTTTTTGTCAAATCTTATAAAGCTTTGCTTTTGACATGTAAGTTTGGTATCTAAGTTAAAATTATTTGTATGGTGTGAGGTAGGGATCTATTTCATTTTTTCAATATAAACAGTTTTTTAAAGTCCACTTATGGAATAGTGCCTCTTTTCACCACTAATCTATCATGTAAGATAAGTAAGTCTGTTTCTGGAATCTCTAATCTATGTTTAAATTGTTTATCTCTGCTACTATACCATGTTATCTTGATGACTATAGTTTCATTATAAATTCTCATAGTTGGTAGGACAAGTTTCTCTTTACTTTCACTGTGTAGAAGATATTGAGTTCTCTATAAATCAGGAGACAATAAAGATCTAAATCAAGAAATCTAGTATGTTCTTCCACAGGAAGATAATAACATAAACATGCCAGTTTTTATAGATTCAGTGAAATTCCAGTCACAATTCTAACAAGATGTTCATGAAACTTGATAAGCCGATTTTAAAATGCATGTTCTCTTTGACCTCTCAATTTTGTATCTGGTTATATAACCCACAATACTTGCACATGTGAACACAATGAATATACAAAGAAATTCACTGTAGCATTGTTTGAACTAGAAAGAAAAGATTAGAAACAATCTAATACCAACAAATATGGAACTATTAAACTGCAGAACATCCATATCAAGAAATATTATTGAAAAAATTTTAAAGACCAAGGCAGCTTCCTATACATAAAATATCTCGAGTTCCAACATACATGAGATGAAAAAGAAAGAATAATAATAATTTAAATAGGCTTTTAAATTATTACTTTTAATTATTATTATTACACATATTTGTTGAACATTTATTATAATTCAGACCATTGTCAGAGAGCAGTGTGGTGTAGTGGAGGCAACACACACCAACATGTAAATCAACCCTGTATTCAGGAAAAGGGGGGCAAGCAGGAAGACACCATGTAAATAGTGGGGGCACTCCTATTCACCATTCTACTCTATGAGGACAGACAGGATCATGGCAGAGAGACCAATGAGGGAGCTCAACACTGAAATAGTACTCATTGGAAGACATTGACCAAATGTCCTGAAGGAAAAGAACAGGAAGTGATGAAAGCTGACGACATAAGAAATTATTTATCTGGAGCCTTTTGGTTGCAAGTAGCAGAAACCAAACTCAAACTGCCTTACTCAAAAAAAAAAAAGGTGAATTGACTGGCTCTCATCATTGAAAAGTTCGCAAGGAGATGGAACTTTAGGCATGGTTGGACCTACTCAGAAGGCATCATTTGGACTTCCTTCCTTCATTGCTTGGCTGTGCTTCATCTGTGCAGGACCCCGTCAGGCAGACTCTCTTCAATGGCCGCCACATATCCAGCATTTCCCTATTTCTATTTAAACTCTCATTTGCAAGAATTCTAGCCAAAGCCCAGATTATGTGTGGGCCACATGGCCACCTCCTAGAATGGGAATGGGGTCAATTCCATAGACTCCGACCACGTAGGCTGAAGTAGATACTATCAAAGAAAAATGGTGCTGTTTCTAATAGAAGGAATGTGATAGATAGATGCTGAACAGGCAAAACCTACAGATGTCTACAATTGGGGCTTAACTTGGTTAAAAAAAAAAAAAGAGACCCTGGAATGGCTTTTTTTGGAATGTGGAATTTAAGATGAGGATTTTGAAAAACTCTACCAAATATAAAAATACTTGCCACTCTTTGGATTAAAGGTTGTTGTTAGCATAGCTAAGCTGCCTTTTATGGCATCTATCCTTATGTAACAGTAGGGAAGGGTCCCCTAAATTAGAAAGTGGTAGAGGTGGAGACATGATAGCCTTGTGCATTGGTTTGCCTTTACCTTGCATCTATCAATGTCTTATTCTTGCTATATTTTAGCACTTGGTCCAATTCCTGGTCTATAGTGGGGAATAAATAAGTATCTGACAGCCAACGGACAAGCTGATGAATAAAATATGATGTCTAAAAGTATATTTTTTCACCAGATCTGCTAACCTACAGTATTGAAATGAACTGTTTTGTCTTCACTACACTTGCCATTCTTTTTTTTGGACTCCCTGGTCTTGCACCCCTTGATCTTGCATCCTGGTTCCTAAGACCCACTTCAGGCCATTCATGTTGTGGTGACTCATTTCAGCTCTGTCTTAGAGATTCCTCATTCTTCCATAGAAGTTGGACCCTCAGTTTTTATTCAGGGACATGGATGCTCAGTTTAGAAACTTTATTTCCCAGGCTTTCTTGTAGCTGTCATCTGTCTTAGTTTTGGATAATGAGAAGTATACAGAGGTATCAATACCTATGACAATTTCCAGGAGGTTTCTGTGGTTGCTAGCCCTCAAAGACTTCTCCCAACAATCAGGCCCTCCCCTCAATGTGCATGCCACTCTTCACATTGAGAAGTGGACTATGTCCATCACCACTCCTGTCCTGGGCTGGCCCTCTTGACTGCTCTGGCCAAGAGAATGCAGCAGGAAGGACATTCAGGGACTTTCAGGTTCAGGTCTTAAGAGGACGGAGCTTTTATTTTATTCTCGGGATACTCGAGCCTGGAATGGGCCTTTATGAACGCAGCTTCCATGCTGTGAGGGAGCCCAAGCACCTGTGAGGAGAAACCCTCGTGAAGGAGAAGTAAGGCTTCAGGCAACGACTCCAACTGAGCTCTGAGCTAACAGCCCATGCCAGTTTGCCAACCAGGTGGTTGAAGTCATTTTAATATATGTATTTTATTGATTTTTTACAGAGAGGAAGGGAGAGGGATAGAAAGTCAGAAACATCGATGAGAGAGAGACATCGATCTGCCGCCTCCTGCACGCCCCACACTGGGGATGTGCCCACAAGCAAGGTACATGCCCCGACCGGAATCGAACCTGGGACCTTTCAGTCCGAAGGCCGACGCTCTGTCCACTGAGCCAAACCGGTCTCAGCTGAAGTCATTTTAGATCTATCAACTGTCCCGGATTGCAGGCCAATACCATGTAAAGCCGAAGAACTATGCAGTCTACTCATAGAATCATGACACATAATAAATTACTGTTGTGTTATGCCATTAAGTTTTAGGGTGGTTTACTCTGCTATAATAGAAAGAAAAAAACACACATGTCCCTTAAAATATAGTTATCATATGCTCTTTGCCTCTTTTACCTCCCCAACCCCCTTTTTTCCTTCCTGTTGTCTGCAATATATGCATGATAGATGGAGTGGAAGCAAACATCTGAACTATGAGGTAATCTTAGGGATGCAGGTCACACAAGAGAAAAATAACTGGAAGCATCTTTACTTCATATATACATAAAAGAGATAAACTTCTGTCTTGAATAAGCCACTGTTATTTTGGATCTCTTCTTCAAGTTGAACCTAATTCTAACTTTACTGATTCATTCTCGGGGACCGCTCAAATGGTAACTTTTGCACATCCCCTCAGTTTCTTCAGTTTATTTGTTCTGTTTTTAAGTTAGTTTTTGTTTATCAAAGAAACATGTGTACTAGTATATAATTTTAAAATCCATGGCTTTTGGGAGTCTAGTTCCTGCCAAGTCAAAGGCTCAGCTTAGCCTCACTAATTCCTTCCTCCAAATTCTACCTCGTAAATGCCACAAAAATCAGAAGAAAGTTGTGTGAAACTAGAATAAGCTCATAAAAAGTCTCTGATATAGCCCTACCTGGTTTGGCTCAGTGGATAGAGCGTCAGCCTTTGGACAGAAGGATCCCAGGTTCAATTCCAGTCAAGGACACGTACCTCTGTTGCAGGCTCTCAGCCCTGGTCAGGAGCATGCAGGAGGCAACCAATGGATGTCTCTCTTTCATATCAGTGTTTCTCTCTGTCTCTCCCATCCACTCTCTCTAAAAATCAATGGGAAAAAAGAAATCCTTGCCGAAACCTGTTTGGCTCAGTGGATAGAGCATCAGCCTGGGGACTGAAAGGTCCCAGGTTCGATTCCGGTCAAGGGCACGTATCTTGGTTGCGGTCACATCCCCAGCAGGGGGCGTGCAGGAGGCGGCTGATCGATGTCTCTCATCGATGTTTCTAACTCTCTATCTCTCTCCCTTCCTCTCTGTAAAAAATCAATAATATATATATATATTTTAAAAAAAGAAATCCTTGAGTGAGGATTTTAAAAAAAATCTCTGGTATAAAATAGGAGGTATGTAGGTCCTGGCATGAGGGAGACAAGTTGAAGCCCTGAGCAGAACATGGCTGGCCCCCATGGATGAAGACGGGGCAGTTGAATGGCAGAGACTTTGAGATATTCCTTTTGCTCTTTAACATTGTCCTGGGCAGACTTTGCCCATCCTGATGCCACAGTGGAGCAGGGAAAAATGCAGCCAGCCCTGTACTGTCAGGACTGCTGATGTAACAGTGGACACTCTAGCCAAGTCTGGGGTTAAGAACTAGTTACCAATGGGTACGAGAGGACCAACCAGCCTCTTGGCCTTTCTTGTGTCCCTCATCCTGCTTTGTGGTGATTCCTGTTCAAGACAACTCTTTAAATATATATATATATATTTCCCACACACACACACAGGGAGGAAGGGGCTAGAGAGTTAGAAACATTGATGATGAGAAAGAAACATCTATCAGCTGCCTCCTGCACACCCCCTGCTTGGGATGTGCCTACAACCAAGGTACATGCGCTTGACCGGAATCGAACCTAGGACCCTTGAGTCCACAGGCCAACGCTCTATCCACTGAGCCAAACTGATTAGGGCTGTTCAAGACAACTCTTGAAAAAGAGCAGGCCCAGGATGGAAGTCTAAATTAGCATCCCAAGATGCGTTCTCTCTGCAACCCTATGTCAGACTTATCAGGAAAGACCGGCTAGGGCTAGGGCTTTTGCCCCTGTCATCAGCCCAGCATCTGGTACTTCTAAGATTGGGGGCCTCAGTCTTGGTTCTGTTGACATTTTGACGGATAACTTACAGTTGTACAATGCAGTCCTGTACAATGCAGGGTTCTTAGGAGCATCCCTGGCCTCTACCCACTAGAAGCCGGTAGCAATACTCTAATAGTGTTACCCCACACCACCCAGATGGTGGCCACCCAAAATGTCTGCAGAACTTTCTAAATGCCTCCTGTTGGGGCAAAATCACCTACTTTGTGCCTTTTACTGTTATTGGTTAAGGAATTCACAGGTAAATAAATTATCCAATAGGACAGGAGGAAAATTCTTCCAAGATGCTTAGACCCACATGTGATGCAAGTCTGAAATAGGGCTGTACACATGTTTTAGAGATAGTTAAAGAGGATTTACTGACCTTTCAATTTTGTTTTTAGGATCAGTTGAACAGGGATCTATCTGATTTTCACTTAGAGTAACCAAGAACCCTTCAGCACTGTGCTAGGGGTAAAAGTCATGTCCAGTGACTTCAGTGCACAAGGAAATCCACCTTCCTGTGGGTCCTGTGAACCTGTCACCTGCTACCAGTCAGGCCCGTGAGGGGCCGTTGATAGCCGTCAGCAAATGCAGTGCAGAGACAGCAGTGAGCAGGAAGGACAGGTACCAGCCCTCCTGAGGTTGGAGAGCATACAATGAACAAGGAAACAAAGGAAGACAATGTTAGATGGCGATAAGTTCCACAGAGAAAAGAAAACATCAGACGAGTAAATAATTACAATAAAGCTGAGTGTTAGGATTGGGAGGTGCAGGGCACTGGGGAGACCACAGTAGGGGAGGCCGCCATGCCAGGTGATCTGGGAGGGATCCATCCTGCACCTGCCCCTTCTGTGCTGCTCATTCATCCATTGCAGGCCTCTGGTAGCCACCTCGGCCTTCATATCCACCTCCACGCTTTAGGGGGCCTACCTGCCTGGCATCACTACTGGGCTCCGGGGAAGCCTTAAACACTTCAAATCACCTCTCCCTTGTGCCAAATCTTCCCTCCTCCTGCCAGCCCACCCCATTTGGATCATCTCTGTGAATGGACCAATAGCCCAAGTCAGAAACCTGGGCATCACCCCTTCTTGCCCCTCATTGGGCTCATCCAATCAACACCAAGGCTGGTGGATGCAGCCTCCTCAGCATCTCCTGACACCCCCACTGCCATGTCTGTATTCAGACCATCATTCTCTCTCTCGCCCCCTCTCCCAATGACCTTCGCCTTTATAACCAGCCCCCATCCTGAGATTGCATTATGACCACACTGGTGCCGCCAAAACCCAAATCTAGTCCTATAACGATCCAAACCCTTCCAGGATAAATGTCTTAGCCTGACCCTCCTGATCTGACCCTTGCCTACCTCCCAAAGAAATCACCATTGCTTTTCCTCCCCTTCCATATGCAGCCACCCCAACCCCAGCACCCAAACACGCCACCCGCGCTCTCCTCTTTGCCCTGGCCTCTGTCTGGAACACCCTCCACCCCGTGCCTGGCTCAGTCATCACTTCCTCCAGGACTCAGTTTCCTGCCTCCTCCCCTGGCTTCCCACAGCGCGCACACGTTCCCTCCCTCATGCCTGTGCTACATTCGTTTTAGACTTCGAGCTTCTGGGGGATGAGAACTGTATTGCTCATTGTGTTGTCCACTCTGAAACCCAGTTGCCCCCCTCTCTGAAAGTGGGGCTAACAATGATAGGTATATGTTGGTTGTATTGTTTGGACTAAATGAGATAATGCACGGAAATGCCTATCACAGTGGAAGTACAATTAGCCAACACACAAAGGGTAAATGGTAGCTATTACTTTTGTAAAATTGGCATGAAACCGAAACAAACACTTTATTGAAGTTTGGAACACATTCAGAAAAATGCCTAAAATCATAGTGCACACAGCCAGTGGATTTTCACACTAAATAGCACTGTTTTAAACTTAAATGGTACCTTCTTAGAGAAGCCCTCCCTGTCCCTCCCTCTACACAACACTCATCACAACTATATAATCTAACTATATATTTTATATGTTAGCTACCTCCCTTCACCCCAATTTAAGCTCCAGAAGCGCCAAAAGTTTTCTTTATTTTAGTCCATTTTGGTCATGGCTGCATCCCCAGCTCCTTGGCTCAGTGGATAGAGCGTCGGTCTGCAGACTAAAGGGTCCCAGGTTCGATTCCAGTTGGGGGCATGTACCTTGCTTGCGGGCACATCTCCACTGTGGGGCGTGCAGGAGGCAGCTGATAGATGTCTCTCTCTCATTGATGTTTCTGACTTTCTGTCCCTCTCCCTTCCTCTCTGTAAAAATCAATAAAATATATTTTTTTTAAAGAAATTGCTAACGAATGAGTGAATGAGTGCTTGTTTTCAGCTCTTTAAGCTCCCGGGTGGGAGGCACAGTGGTGGCTGGGAACTGCTGTCCTCCGGGTTAGACAGCTCTGGGCAGGGCCGGAGGCACCCAGCGCAGCCTTCGTCATTTAACTCGAATCATAATTAAAATAATAATAACCAACAACCGTGAGCATAGTGTCACCCGCCCTCTCGAGTCTAGCGGGGGCCCCCCCCCCAGCCTTCCTCAAGGATTCTTTCCCCGGGGACCCAGCACTCAGGGTGATGGATCCTAAGACCGCGGACCTGCTCCAGCTGGCTCTGAAATGCACCTGATCGAGACCCGCCCCTGCATCCGGATCATTCGCCCTATTTCTCCGAAAGAGAAACCGAGGCTGCGAGCCGTAGACCCAGCCGCTCAGTCCCACTCCACATCCATCCCGCGGTCTTGGCCGTCACGCACTCCAACTCCACGACAGACTCCTTTCTGTTCACCACCATCGCAGCCGGAAACGAGGCGCCTGTCCCGGCAGAAACACGGGCGATGACCCGGGGGCCGCGGCCGGAGCCGGAGGAGAGCCTCCCGGAGCGGCCAGGCACGGGCCCTGCGAGGAGGCGCCCCTGAGCGGGGTCCGGGGGACGTGCCGGGCGGGGCCGATGGCGACGAGAGCTGCCAGCAGAGGGAACAGCAAACGCTCCGCTCCTTTACACCCACCGCCTCGTTTGATCTCCCCCCAACTTTGGAGGGGACATCGTAGCCAAGTCCGACAGTTTGCAGAGGAGGGAGCGGAGGCTCGCAAAGATGAAGGGATTCGGAGTCTGTCTGGATTCGAACCCAGCGCTCTGAGGCACGCCACGCCACGCCACGCCAGGCTCTGTCCAGCCCGCACTCCGCCCGCCGCTTCCCTCCCTCCCTCCCTCCCTCCCACACCCTGACCTTCACTCGGCACGTGCTGGCCCCTGGCTCTCCCCAGCCCCCCCCCCACCCCGTCCCACTTAGCCCGGCTGGGGGAAGGCATCCTGGGGGGCTCGGCAGGGCCTGCGGGGAGCCGCGCTCAGCTAGGGGCGCGGGTTAGAGACCCGCCTCGTCCGGCCGGAGGGACCCGCCGTCCGCCCCGCCCCGCCCCTTCCGCGCCGGCCTGCGCTGCCTCTGTCCATGGTCAAAGCACCCGGGTAATCCGCCTTTCTCTTCCGCCCGCCGAGCCCCATTCATATTCTAATCACAGCGCGGCCGGCCCGCGAGCGGCCACTTTATCAGGCCGCGGAGGCGCAGCCCGCCCCCCTCCCCACTTCCACTTCCAGCCCCGGCCCCTCGCCCCCTCCTTCTGCACTTTCAACTCAGCCGAGGAGGGGGTCCCTGGGAAAAGCGTGTCCCCACTTGGCCGCCTGGGCTTCTCACAAACTTCGCTGCTGGCGGGAGGTTTGGGGGTGAGGGGGAGGGAAGGAGGTAGGGGGAGGGCGGGAGGCCGGAGGGAGGGGCTGAGACACAGACAGACTGACAGACAGAGTTACGGGAAGAGGCGGGGAGGGGGTGTCAGAGTGACTAAGGGGGATAGAGACAGAGAGGGACAGAGTCCTAGGGAGAGACAAAGAGACGTGGGGGCAGGGGCTGGACAGAAAGGCAGCCAAAACAGGAGAAAGAGAGGGACACAGAGGACGGGGGGGGTATAGGGGGGTGGAGAGAGAGAGAGAGAGAGAGAGAGAGAGAGAGAGAAGAAGACAGACCTAGAGGAAGACAAAGTTCTGGAGGAGAGGAGTCAGCCCCTCGCGCTCTCTCTGCTAAGCGGTTTTCTCGCCGCCCAGGGTGGGGGATGGGGTCTTAGGGTTGTACTTCTCCTCCCTCTGAACCCCCTCAGCTCTCCGTACCCCACGCGTGTCCGCGAATCCGCGTGGGAGAGTCAAGCCATACCTCCTCCCGCATCCCCACAACCCCCACTTAAATCCAACCCGGGATCAAACTGGCGGGGGGCGGGCACCAGAGACGGAAAGGAGCGGGGCCCACTCGTGGCCGCGTAGGCGACTCCCGAGTCCCCTGCCGCCGCCGCCACCCCCACGCCTGCGCCTCGCCTGGCCGGGCCGGGGAGGGTGGGAAGGGAGAGGGGGCCACATCTAAGCCAATTTTGATTTCGCCTATAATGAGAGCCGGCGGAGGCTGGAGAAGGCCTCTGGAACTTTAAATAAGAAAAACGTTGCTAATGCTATAATAGAAGGGGGAAGTCGGAGGGCTGGGATTGCGTCGCTCCGAGCCCCCCTTTTCGGAGGCGGCTTTTCTTATTCAAAACAGGCCCACAATGGGCTTCACAGTGCGCCTCGCCACGGCCCCATCTGACGAGCGGCCATTCATCAGGCCGGCTGGCCTATCAATGACATTGCTCCCATGGGGCTCCTATAAAATGATGCTTTTTCCCATGAAACATCCGCAAACATTTTGACGGGTTTGGCTTTGCCCGGCTGGATTTCTGCGCGTCTTCTCGCTCGCTGGCTTTCTCTCTCCCCCTTCTCTGAGCTCTTCTCTCTCTCTCTCTCTCTCTCTCTCTCTCTCTCTCTCTCTCTCCTCTTCCATCTCCTTTCTCTTTCTTTTCCTTCTCCCTTTTATCCTTTTGCCCTTGCACTCTCCGCGTTCTCTCACTCCTTCTCCCCTTCTCACTCCCTTCCTCCCCTGGGCGGCTCTAGCACAGGAGATCCCCAAACATCAGGACTTTTGGGGGGCGCCTGTGCTGTCCATGGGAAGAGCATGCATTGTGGGTTACTGGAGGAACCCGACATGGATTCCACAGGTTAGTCCTACTGGTGGGGGTTGGAGGGAGACCTCGGGAGGGAAAGAGAGGGAGAGGGGAAACTTCAGAAAGAGTTGCAAAAAGTTCAGAGAGGTCAACTTGACAGTGGAACCCCAGGAGATAACGGAACGCGGGTAGAAGTTTTCAACCCGGCACGATGTGTGCAAGTGGATGCGTGGAAGCGTGTGTGTGTGTGTGCAAATGTGTGAGTGTGTATGCACGCGCGCACGCGCCGAGGAGCGCGCTTTCGCTTGCTCGGGACACAAAGTTACGTAAAGATTCGCTGGCTCGTGGCGAGCTCGAGGTGCCACTTGCAGCAACTTTGCGAGCGGACTGCCCCTTCCGGGCGCGGTTCCTCCCCCAGGTGGGGGCTCCGGAATAGCGGTGCGCTCGGGGGCTGGCGGCGAGGGCCAGGAGGCCGAGCGGAACGCCCCAGAGGCGGAGTAGGGCTACCGCTCCGCACCAGCGCCTGGGAGGTGGGGACCGAGGCTCCAGCTGGTGGGGACCGGCCGCTGGAGGGAGTGGCGACGGCGAGCCCGGTGGTCCTGGGGACTCGCGGCCGGTTGGGAGGTGGGAGCCCCAGGCCGTCCGAGGCCGGCGGTAGCCTCCCTGCGGGGAAGGGGCACCCAGCGATGCGCAGCGGCGGTGGCTCTGCCGGAGGGTGGAGGGCAGGGCACAGCGCAGCCCGCGAGGCCTGGCGGCAGGGTCTGCCTACTGCTGGGCACTCTGGCGGCTGCTGGCTGGGGACCGGTAGTTTCGGGGGTCGCGGCGGTCTGCAAAAACGGAGGAAGCCGAAGAATCTCTTCCAACGAAAAAGCCGGGCGCTTCTGTCCTTTCTCCAGCGGAGCCTTCGCCGCCTCCCATTTCCAGCGCCTTTTAAAGAGCCGCCCAACTTGTAACCCTGAATTATGCTCCCCGCGTCCCTTCCAGGTGGACGAGTTCACTTCCTTCCCGGGCCGCCGTCTCCTCCGATCCGGACTCCGCGGCCCCCACGGGATTTCTTGGGGGAGGACACGGGGTTGGGAAGGAGCGGGAACCGGGCGGTGCGGGCAGCCGGGGCGGAGGTGGCAGCTTGACGCCAGACTTGGGAGGATGCGCGGCGCAACAAGTGCCTTCCCGCGTCTGCCGGCCCCTAACACGCGCGCGACCCTTCCCTGAGCAGACAGACACCGCACGGGTGCTTTCCCACCTCCAGCCCAATGGGTGTGGGGAGGGGTAGGGGTCCTCCGGCCATCGCCCCAAGATGGTGTTTCTGTGGTTGGTCCCTGGGGACGGATTCCCTGCGCCCCACCTCTAACCCCAGGCTCCTGCCGAGGCCCTGGTGGCCAGGACACCCGCTCCCTTTGGCCATGGGCGACCTCCGTTGGGTTTTCCAGGGCGGCTGTCTCTCTCTGAGTCCCAAGAGCCAAGTTCCTCTTCCACTGCGCTCCCCCGAGTGGGCGTGGACCCCCTGGGAGTGGGGACAGGCCGCGCTCCGCGCGATGACCAACGTCTCCAGCTGCGTGCACCGGCTGCTGGCCGAGGCGGGCCCTGGGCCGGGGTTCGGGGTCCTCTCCGCTGGCGGCAAAGAAGGCGCCCCGAGAGGGAAAAGAGGTCTCCTCCCTCCACCTGGTCACGTCCAGGGCTTTCTCCTCTGCGCACTTTCTGAGCACCCCGACCTCAGAGGTTGAAGATCCTTTGAGTTACACTCCCGTCTGCACTGTGTGCGGCCCAGGACTCTCTCTGCCAGGGGCCCGCGGAGGGACTTGGCGTCTCTCCGGGCACCGACACCCGCCACGGCCCAGCGGGAGCGGGAGTCGCCCCTGCCCCAGGCCCGGAGCGGCTCCCTGCGTCCTTGGGGCGATGGGAACCTTCTGCTTACTGTCTTCCCCGCCGCTGACGGCCGCGGGACGCCTGGTCACTTTACCTCCACCGCAAACATCCCCAAATGGGGAAAAAAAACGGGCCTCTGTCCCCCCTCCTCCACTCTCCTCTCCCTTTCCAACAGCGGAGGGAGACGTCCAGGCCCCTGCCTTCCCAAACCCGGAGCCAGGAGGCCTGGTAAGCAGGAGCGAGAAGGACGGACCCGAGGCGCCGCAGGTGACATTTCGCTCCGGCTGGCCCCACCGAGGAGCAGGGCAGGGCGGCGTGGCGGGGTGCGTCCAGGGGCCTCGCTTCACCTCCCTTCCAGAGAACTTAATCCAATTAGCTCTTCTTGGGAGTCCCCCCTTGTTATGCAAAGGTCCTGGCTGCGCGGGCCGGGCCGGGCCGGCGGCGAGGGGCGCTCCCCGGAGCCCCTCCACTCTGCTCCTTTCCCAGCAGATCGCGCGCGACCAGAGCCACGCGCCTCGCGACGATGGTTTCCTGCCCAAAGGGCTCCTCCAGCCAGCGTTCCGCAGGGAGTGCGGGGGGGGCGGGGCTCAGCCAGGCCGGCGAGCCGGGCCTCCGTCCTCTCTCTTCTTGAAAAGGAAAATCCCCGCCAAGTGCCTCGGGCCGGGGAGGACCATTTTGCAGGGGGCCCGGCTCTCGTGGTGGCCCCGGGGGCCACTTCAGCGTGACCTCGGGAAACGCGCCCCTTTGTTCCGCGCCCCGAGCCGGTAATATATGCCTCAAGTTTTTCCCAAATACTCCACAAGTGGGGGGGCTAAGACAATGGCCCCGTCGGGGCGGGCGGGGGGGGGGGAAGAAAGGCCGGACAGCCGGCGCGCGCCTCCGGGGCCTGCAGCGCGCTCGCGGCCAGCAGAGACCCTCTCCCCGGACGCCTGCCTCGCGGCCGAAGCGGGCCGACGGCGCAGGCCTCGGGCGCGTGCGTGCGTGCGTGCGTGCGTGGGGCCGTCGGCGCGCCGTGCGGCCTGTGCGCTCTTTGCCGCGGGGGCGGCGCACGTTTCCGCCCCCCTCCGCCCTCCGGCCGCGCCGCAGCCCCCGCGGCCCTGACGCCGACGGCCGGCCCCGCGTGGCCCACCCTTGCCCGCGCGGGCCGCCCCGTGTTTCTGGCCTGGGGGCCCAATCCAGGCGGCCCCGGCGAGCGTTGCTCGGTTCCTGAAGGTGTCCGAAAGTTCGAGAACGAAGCGGGGGCAAGTAGGTCGAATTGTTAAGTCCCGCAGAACTTGTGCGAACAGGGCCGGGGCCAGGGCGGGCGCCTGCGCAGCCCCAGAAGGGGGGGTTCCTCGTTACGAAACGGGATGGCGCCGCCGTGGAGAGGGGCCCGGCTGGGCCGGCACCGCACCCTGCGGCCTCTCCCCACCCGGCTGGGGCGGCCGACGTGCCCCTGGAGCGGGGTTTGAGGCCCGCGGGCCGCACCGACGGGAGGGCACGCCGCTTCGCAGGCGCCGGCCCAGCACCAGGCCCGGACCTGGCCCCGCGGGCCGTCGGGGGAGGACGCGCCGTGGCTGAGCGCGAGGCCCGCGGGGCAGGCAGAGCCCGGGAGGCACGGGCTGCGCTCGCCTCGTCCATTCTCTTCCCGGCCCGGCGCCCTGGAGACCAGGCCGGTGGGCCGGTGGAGGCCGGTGGAGGCGGGGGTTAAAGGGCAGGGTCTCGGCTTTGCTCCCGCGTCCAAGTCAGTCTCTCCCTTCACGTGTGTGGGTGGCCGGCGATGCGGGGGTTGGAGGGGGAATGCGCACCCCCATCTTCGCTCGCCACCTGCCCAGCGCCTGCGTCTGGGTCACATGAGAGTCGCTCGGTCGCAGGGTCCCCGGACCCCGTGGCTGCAGCCTCCACCGGCGCGACCGAGCGCGCAGGCCGGGCCGGGCCGCCCCGCACGCGACGCCACGCGGCTGCGCCCTCCTGCCCGGCCTGCGGGGACTCGGAGACCCCGGGAAAGTTGGCCGGGCCGCCCCGCCGCTGGGCCCGGGGATCTCCAGAGCCGCGCCCTCCCCTCCACCCCCCCCCCCACTCCCCAGTGCGTTGCCATGGAGACGGTTGGAAGTTGGTGGCAGAAAACAGACCGGGCGCAAAAGCAAAATATTATGAGTGCAGTTGGGGTGACTTCAGCGGGGCGGGGGGCCGGAGGGCAGGAGCGGGAGCCAAAGAGGCAGAGGCGGACAACAAAGGGCCGAGCGCAGGAGAGAGGCGTTTGCCGGGGCCTCCCCGCCGCTCCGTGAGAGCGGGACCGTCCTGGTTCCCAGAGGCGGGGGGGCGGGGGTGTCTCTTAATTTCTCTACTGCGGCGACACCTCTTCTCACCCCCCGCGCGCCCCCCCCCCCCCCCACCCTTCTCCCCGGGTTCTCCGCCAGACACCCGCCCCAGCCGAGGTGAGAGGCCAGCTGGCCGGTGCGCCCGCCGCCCCCGGGAGCCGCAGGCTCGCCGCCCCGAAACGTCCTGGCCTTTCTTCCCCACGACCTGTGCATCCCCCGGGGCGAAGCTCTCACCCCTCGCTCCAAACCGGATCTGAAAGCGTGAAGGGGTAGGATAAGGCGGGGAAATCTCGGAGCGTCTGACCTTCTCTCTCCTTTGTACAGTGGGAAAAGCCGAGTTACAGTCCCCCTCCGCCACTTGCAGCGTTCCTTCGGGCCAATCTAGCCTTTCCCAGATTTAATTTTCCAAGCCTGTCAAATGAAGGGGGACAGCACACAGGCTGGGGTTCTCCTAGCCTCTAACATATCCCCTCTTTACTGCAGAAGCCGGGAAGCATGCGTGCGCTGGTTGCCACTGTGTGACCTGTGACCCACAGTGAATCTCCCCCCAAACTAATAATCAGCTGAGATGTTTTTCAACGTTATTTAGGATTTTAAGAATCAAGAGCCTTGGGTAACCATTTTCAAAGGCCCATTGTTTCCTTTCTCAGGGACACCTGAGGTTCATCCTTAAGTTTCAGTCAACTCCTTGCATCCCAAAGGGACTTACTATGTAAGACACCAGGTTTTATGGGACTGTGTCCATCATCAACTTAGGAAACACTGACATGCCTGTGGATGAGGGTCAGCCTCACAGACACGCACAGATCCTGGAGAGAATAAACACTGGCCAGCATGACAAAATGTTGCCATCAAAGGAACACTAGACTCTGCCCTTCCTTCTCCCACTCCCCTCCCCCTTGCTCAAGCTTTTAGGAAGAGGTGAGGTTGCTGTCACACAGCCACCCCTCCTGGTGATCATTTGAGCGAGTGACCCCTTCCCTTCTGCCCTCGGCTGGAAATGAATGGGTTGAACTTAGTGACCATGATGGCTGTGGTCTCACTAAACGTCTACCGCTCATGCCTGTGTCCGTGCATGGCTTCTAGCACATATGTGCCTTCTGCCTGGAATTTTGTCTATAAAGTAGTTTTATGGTCATTGATCTTCACAGGTGCTCCATGAGAGAGGCATTACTGTGACCTGGGTCTAGAACAGAGTTGGTCTTTCACTTCCAACATTGTAAAGTGGCGATTCTAAGTCAGGTTCTGCTTTGGTTTGCCATGGTGTCGTTGCCAAAAGAGCTGAGAAGGTATAAAACGGTGCATCACAAGTTGGGATATCAGGTCTTTGCTTGCCTAGAGCCCTGAGAGCCTACCTACCCCACCTCTACAGGTCCCTGGAGACACTGTTCCTCTGTCTCTGCTGGGTGCCAGGGACCAATGAATGGAAAACCTGGGGGAAGTCCCTCCTCACTCCTTTGATTCTATTTTATGTCTTTGCAATTCTGTTAAGGTCTGGGGAACCCAGAATGAACACAAGACAGATTCTTTGGAAGTGCTGGGGAAACGTTAAAAATTTCTTTGGGTTTTATTCAGTCTTACTCACTGAGCACCTGTTGGTGGCAGACCTGGGGGATGGACAAGGCTACGGCTCCTGCCTTTTGGAACTTTAGAATGTGTTTGATGAGAGAAGATGAGGACACACTGAGGGTGAGCACTCCCAGGGACATAGAAACAGTCCCCCGGAGCCTAGAAGAAAGGGTGCTCTACTTGGCCAGTACTCAGCAGGTGTCAGCCCCGGAACAGGCGCTTTTTCGCACGTGGGCCATTTAAGCCTTAGCACAGTACTGCGCTGTCCCTTTCTGTAGTGAAAGAGGGCCTGGGCTTTGCCTGGGGTCACAGCTCGTACGTGGCAGAGGTGGATGGGAGACCAGACCCGGGAGGTGTGTTTCCTTGCCCCTCCCAACATACTTCATCTGGGCACTGCTGGAGTGCCAGCCGGGCAGGGTTCGCCAGGGCTCTGACCTCGAGGTGGAGTTGAGTCCCACTTGGTGAGAAGGGGAACGTAAGGATGAGAGTGGAGAGGCACGGGATGTTGTCATCTTTGGGCTCCCGAGAAAACTGCCGTGAAGGAGTCATGTGATTCTGCATTTGCAGAGGATTTTTAATGATGGCCTTAATCGGAGGCAGTGCATCAGAGTGGTCGAATATAGATTTTGGACAAATTTAGCTTGCCTCATCCATTCATTCATTAATTCAAGGAAACTATGTGCCTCCTATGTGCCCAGCACTCTGCTGGATGCTGGGCTTAACAAAAATGCCATCTCTTCCTCTGGAGCATAAATTCTAGACAGATAAACAAGAAAACAAGACAGATAATTTCAGAGCACGTGAAGAAAATAAACACTACCAGGAGTAATGGAGAGGCCGGTGATGGGGAGGCGGCTGCCTTTCATAGGGTGCCCCTCTGCCAGGTAAAGCCAAGTGCTCTTGGTCTGGAAGCTTAGTAACTGCTGAGTCTCAATTTTCTTATGAAACTGATACAACTATCTAATAGGGCTGTTGAGCATGACATGTGAAAGTGACAATAGATACCATATATTCATTACCTACTCTATGCCTACACTTTGCTCATAAGCATTTTTTACCTAAATACCTGATGCTCACCTCAAGCCTATAAAGAAGGAACTACTGTTCATCACAGTTTAAATGGGCTAAAGGCAGAAATGAAAGCCCGTGAGGTGTTCAGTGAGTTTCAGCTCCTGAGGTCAGGCTGGCAAAAACATACCTTGATGATATGGGAAAGAAGATCAACCTCAATGGTATGTGCCTAACTTTCCTGAGGCAGAATGCAAGCAATAAAGCTAGCTTTTCTTAAAATCAGTGTTTATTAAACGCTTTTCGTGGACTAGGCCAGTAATCGGCAAACTTACTAGTCAACAAAGTGGCAAACTGCTGCTGGCAAGCCGCAGTTTGCCGACCACTGGACTAGGCAAGTACTCAGTGCTTCCAATGCATTATTATTTATATTTTAATATATATGTATGTATGCTATTATTATCTACTCCATTTTTTTGTGTATGTTAATCCTCATCTGAGGATATTTTCTCATTGATTTTTAGAGAGCATGGAAGAGAGGGGGGGAGAGAGAGAAAAAAAAAGAGACAGAGGTATCAATATGAGAGGACACATTGATTGGTTGCCTCCCACACAGGGATCAAGCCTACAACTCTTGAGGTATGGGCCCTTGAATGGAATCGTACCTGGGACCCTTCAGTCCTTGGGCTGATGCTCTATCCACTGAGCAAAACTAGTTGGGCTCTCTACTCTATTTTATGCAATGGGAAACTGAGGAATAGAAAAGCTATCCATGAAGGGGGTAAGTGGCCTAACCCATGGGAGATCTATACTCTTAGTCACAAGACTCTATACTCGTTCCCTCTTTTCTTGTATCGTAAGGGAGAAGGTGGGAAAAGGGATAGCCAATTTAGCATACAGCATTCTAGCAAAAGCAAAGGACTTGCTGTCTTCTCCCTACATAAAAGTGTTAGGGTAGATCTGTAAACTTGGAAGACAAATATTGTTGGCAAAGATGGGGATATAAAGCATTTGTATCTTGACTATAGTCGTGAATGTGCTGTGTCGTCTTTGGGAGCCATGTGAAGTTCAGTTAACTTTTGATTCATTTGAACTGTAGTCTCTGAGGATGTCTCACATAGAGACACTTCATTAAGCACAAACAAATGAAGCAAAAGCATGGTATGATGTGATAATATATGTAGCTGTTAGGTAATTTAACAAACAATATGTTGCAGCTAGAAGCCATTCACAGATAGGCGTTAACATGAATTCAGATGAATGTGGTAGGACTTAATGAAAATAAATGAGCTTTGACATGAAACAGACCCAGGTTTCAATCCCACATTGGTCACTTTCTGTGTGACCTAGGGCAAATGACCTAACTTCTCTAAGCCTCGGCTTCCTTCTCTGTGAAAACATCCACTCCTTACTTTCTTAGGTTGGTTTAGAGATTATCATGAGATTGTGTACATTCAGTTAAGCTGGCTGGCTCACTCTGAAATTGCTCAGTAAATGGCAGATTTTATCCTAATAATTATTATCTGGTGTTTCTAGGCCCAACCCTTGGTGTCTAGGAGAGAAACAGGGATAAGAATCCCGAAAAAATATTACAAACCAATATTAGACTTTTAAAGAAGGAAGTATTTCTTTGAAGGTTGCAATTCCAGAATTTATAATTTATGCTGTTTTCTGTACTATGAAAGCATAGTCCCAGTTCTGATGTCAAGACAAATTATTCTTTTCTAAAGTGTTTACACTGAGGGATTCATTTCATATCTCAGCCTTTCGAGTGAAGAAGGCATTTGATGTGCTCCCGTTGGCCGTGGAGCCATCTTTGTGCTTTCCAGTGTGTTTAAAGAAGTGGAAAATGTGTCCTTGTAGAGGCAGCACCTGCTGACTGGAATTTGAATCCTGGAGGAGAGTTCCATAGGTCACTCAGAGGACATATGTTGCACACTTCTGATGGGGGCCCTCCCAGTTCCAGAATGTGGTGGGGCCCCCCCCCCCCCGCTCTTGCCCCCTGTATTTGTAAGCATCACTGTGTTAAAGACTGAAGCATTCATTTTACACTTGATGTTCAGGAAATGGAAAACTCAGTTTCATGTGAACCGTTCTCTGAAACTTTTTAGCAGGATGTAGAGAAAGTGTCTAGTTCCTTTGTATTTCTTGCATATTTTTAATGTAACAAATGTCAGTTTGTTCTGTTTCTGTCTTTCTAATTTAGTTTTTACCTACATGTAATTTTTGAGTTTTTGAAATGTTAACAGCTTCCTTTGAGAGAGAGAGAGTTCTTAAAAAACAGAAAAGAATTAAATTCAGTCATTATGTTTTTCATTGCATAAGGTCCAAATTTAGGCAATGAGGGCTGGATTGACCTGTGCCAGGAGATCATGTGGTTTCTGGGTGTCAGATCCAATCCACAGAGCAAAATTACTTTAATACATATATACATATATACATTTTCTATTTTTGTGGCTGCTTAATCTTCAATAAAACCTAAAAGCATAATCTGTTGATGAGCAGTCAGTAATTATTAGTTGACAGGTAAACTTGGAACTGTTGTTTCATATTGTTGCTATTGTCTTGTCAGAATTTAAAGGGATAATAAGAAAGCCATTGAAAAGCCTGCGACTCGGTGAAGGTTGGTTAGCGCTTTGTGTCCTGAGTGTTTTCTGACTACTCAACTCTGCTGAAGGTCAGCATTATTTAGGCTCAACCTAAGTGAGATTGCTGTATTTAGCAGATTTGTATTTACTTGGAACAGAGAGTTAGCACTTCATAAGCACTGATGCCCTGAATCCATCCTGTACCATCAGTCAACTCAGTCAACTGCTCTAGATGTAGATTTTGAACTGTCATTTGAATAATCTAACAAGTGATTAGTGTCCTGGCTTGGTGTTACTCAATGGTTAGCCCATCGGATTCAATTCATGGTCCCGGTTGTCCTGTGGGGCCTGTGCAGGAGCCAACCAATTGATGTCTTTTTTTCACATTGATGTTTCTCTTCTTCTCCCTCATTCCCTCCCTTTTGCTCTATCTAAAAATCAATGGAAAAATATCTTCGGTGAGGATTAACAACACCAAAAATAAAATTAGTCACTAGCGATTCGTAATTATACCTCCAACATCTCATTTTTTGAGACACAAATGCATTTCATGTTTGTTTTGATTCTTGTGAGTGCCATGAAATAATCTCAAGCCAATATTAGACTTTTGAAGAAGGAAGTATTATATCTTTGAAGGTTTTAATTCCAGAAGTCATAATTTAAAAAAATGAGCATGAGTGATTTTTTTGGAGTTCCACTTCATTTTTTTCTGAATGATTAGTCTAAGTTTGGGATGTTGATATATGTTACGTCTTTATACTTTGTGTACCAACTCTAAATACTCATGGGTAGGTCAAGTTCCTATTGAAATCATTAGGATTTTATAAAGTTTCAGAACTGGGACCATCACACAAATGTAAACCTACAGTATGTCTGGTGGAATTTTGATTACTTTCAACATTTGCTGTGTTTTCTAGGTGGTGTTGGTTCTACTGCTCATAACACTGCTTGAGTGGGGGAAGGTCCTGGGAGTCTCTATAAGTTCTTTGAGCCACCAAAACCAAAATCAACTAAATTTGTGTCACCCGTATATGACTACTAAACAGGCTAAACTTTCTGTTTCTATGAGTTTTGTTTCTTTTATTTGACGACTTCTTTAAAAAGCAAAACCATTTCCCCCTAAGCATTATGTGACGTCGTAGAAAATAAATAACACAGCTTGAGTGGGCTGAGATGGCCCTGGGAGTTTACAAGGAAGAACGGCTCCAGAGACTTGAGGCCCTCCGTTAAAACATTACAACTTCTACGCTTTGGAGAGAAGATTTCTAAAGCGCTGCGCGGAGGGCCTTTGGTCTGCGTGCACTTTTATTTTCAATTCAGTGGGCAGAGGTTTTGAGGTCGCTGTGGTTGGGTAGGGGAGCTTTTCAGAAATGCCAGGCTTTTAGAAAAGAACACCGCTTTTCTTCTCATCAAAGCTCTGTTTTAAAGTTTGAAAACTTTGCTGTGATTAGAAGAATGAATTATTTCTCAGCTTCGTTGGGGTTTCCTCCGTGTGCCCAGGCTGCCGGGCATTCTCCGTCTCGGCCACCACACAGGGCACAGCTGAGGGAGCGTGGGGAGCGGGAGAGCTGTCTGCCCAGGCCTGGACCCCCACACACCAGGCACGGGACCCACATAGAGGCTGGGTGGGCCAGAGCAAAGCCCAGAAAGCATGAAGGGCAGAGGGGTCCAGAGAGATCCAAGAAATGAGAACCTACGAAAAGGATTCCCTGTGGATCCTGTGTTTTGTTCAGAATTTTTCTTTGTACTGAAAGATATTTTCAAAAAGAAAAAGAAACATCAAAACTGTCTGATAGTAGATAATTCCTATTTCATTTTTCAATTATACTTGGCATTCAGTATTTTTATATTAGTTTCAGGTGTACGCATCGCGGTTAGACAGTCATAAACTTCACACATTGAGCCTCTTGTTAGTTCCAATACCCACCTGACACCATACACAGTTTTTACAGTATTATTGACTATCTTCCCTATGCTGTACTTTACATCCTCATGACTGTTTTTTAACTTCCAATTTGTATTTCTTAATCCCCACCTTTTTTACCCAGGCGCCCAATCTCCCCTCCATTTGATCACCATCAGTCTGTTCTATGTAGATAAATAGATCATTTTTGAGAAGGAAGGGAAAATAGCAAGAAAGGAAGAGACCCAGGGAGGATGGGACAAAAGGAGAAAACAACATTGAAATCATTTTTGGTAATTAAGTTATATTTGAAAGTATAACTTAAAAAAAATAAAGTGACTTCCTTTTTTAATTGGGTATTAGAATGATGAAATTTATCATCTTTTCTAGGCACTGTGCTAAAATGCTAACGCATGTCTTACCTCATTTCATTCTCATGCTGAGTTTATGGCATCATTGCCCCCATTTTACAGATGAGGGAACTGAGATTCAGAGAGCCTAAGTAACATGTCCAGGCCAGATGGCTGGTGTCAAACCAGGATTTGAACACATTACTCTGATTTCAAAGCCAGGCTGCCTCCTTACCTCCTTGCTAAGCCTGGAACTGGAAGGAAGACCTCAGAGATGACCTTCCTCACTCACCTGCTCTACTGAGAAAGGCATTCAAGAGGTCTAGTGACCCCTGATCCTGGTGGGAGACAGCAGCTCACACCACAGACCTTTGGAGACACTGCCCTGATAGGACCTTGGCAGTGGCTGCTGACCGAGGACGCCCACGGGTGCTCCTTCCTGCCAGGGAGCCTTCATGCATTGTATGCCTTTCATCTCAAATCATTCTCAGAGCTTCCAAGTTCAGCCTGGCACCACCGCTGGGTAGTGCTCCTTCCACCCCCACCCATTACTGGCAGATTTGACATCTTACATACATCATCAGGGACTTCATATCTGTTTACTTACAGATTCTGTTTACTTATGATTCTCCTAATAGGCTCAACCTAACAACCTCGGTGTTAAATAGCAGCGTCTTCCATTTGCACAGCATGCTATTTTGCAATCACTGATTCAATCATTAATAGCAGGGAGTTTGTCGGCATTGAATCATTAACACATGCGGTCTCCCATAGGTTTGGTGAGAATTGGCTTTGCCATGGGCTAGAGGTATGAATAACTCAGCAAGTTAGGTAACCTTTCCAAGCCTAAGTTTGTCAGTAAAGTGGGGCCACATATAGTGCCCACCTATAGGGCATTGTGAGAATTAAGTGATTCATGTCAAAGGGATCAGCCCGGGGCCATGGCACGTTGTCTAAGCTCAATAAACAGAAGGTGCTGTATCACTAGCTTCTCCTTGTGTTGCCCAAGTAGCTTCCAAGACCTACCATCTCCCTGCCCCCATGGACCTCAGCTTCATTGGGGTTTCCTCCGTGTGCCCAGGCTGCAGGGCATTCTCCGTCTCAGTCTTTTTAAAATTTTATTTTTTAATTAGAGTTTACATACAATATTCATTTTTATTCGTTTCAGGTGTACATCATAGTGTTAAACAATTGTATATTTCACATAGTGATTGCCCATACAGTGGTACCTCGAGATATGAGTTTAATTTGTTCCGTAACCTTGAGGCGTGGGAAACTATGAGACGCTTGAGTCGAGGTAAACTGGTGGGTCGTGTGCAGCCGGCCGATCCGCGCGATTACTCGTATCTCAACTGTTGCTCGTATTTCAAAGCAAAAAAATCTCGTATGTTAGGGCACTCATATCTCGAGGTACTACTGGATATAGATATAGATATAGATATAGATATAATTTTTTTTGTTAATCCTCACCCACGGATATTTTCTCACTGATCTCTAAGAGAGTGGAAGAGAGAAGGAAAGACAGAGAGAAACATCGATATGAAAGAAACACATTGATTGGTTGCCTCCTGCATGCGCCTGATCAGGGTTGGGGCTGGGGAGGAGCCTGCCTGCAACCACAGTATGTGCATGGTTCCTAGGCCAATGCTCTATCCACTGAGCAAAACTGGCTAGGGCGCCCCAATATTTCAAGTACAAAATCTTACCCTTTGCAACAGCATGAGTGGACATTGAGGGTATTATGCTAGGTAAAATAAATCAGAGGAAGACAATTACTATATGATTTCACTTATATGTGGAATTAGAGGACAAAATAAATGAGCACACAAAATAGAAACAGACGCAGAGATATGGTGAACGGACAGGTGGTTGCCAGAGGGGAGAGGGTGGGTGAAAGGTAAAGGGATTAAGAAATATAGTTTGGTAGTTCCAAAATAGTCACAGGGATGTCAAGCACAGCACAGGGAGCATAATCGGTAATACTGTGCTCAGTCTCTTCAATACGTGACCTCATAAATCTGTCTGCTAGGTGGGATCAGTCCACTTTATACGCAGTGACTGCCCTGCAGTGGGATGGAGTCACATGCACTTTCACATGAACAAGGAGTGTCTAAACTGAGGTTTGTTATGGCGACAACATTGATCGAGCTTCCTTTCACCCAGGCCTTCTCCACGCCAGCTGCAAATGTGTAGTCAGAAGGGCGGGGCTGGTGGTGTGCCTCCCTCGCAGGATCTGACTGTCCTGAGCTGCCTCCTGGGCACCCATGCATATGGACCTGAAGGGCGTGTACTGTCCATCCTCATTTTGCGTGTTTACTTAACGTGTCTTCCTTGTTTCTCCAGATTCCCACCCATGTCTTTACTATCTGGCTCAGTGCGGAGCACCCACTAGAGCAGTGGTTCTCAACCTTTCTAATGCCGCGACCCTTTAATTACAGTTGCTCACGTTGTGGTGACCCCCAACCATAAAATGATTTTCATTGCTACTTCATAACTGTAATCTTGCTACTGTTATGAACTGTAATGTAAATATCTGATATGCAAGATGTATTTTCATTGTTACAAATTGAACATAATTAAAGCATAGTGATTAATCACAAAAACAATATGTAATTATATATTGTGAAATATTTATTTCTAATTATAAATAAATGAAATTTTGTCTTGAATCATGGTGTAGCATGGGTAACAGTCTTCATATGACAACAGTAAACTACATTGCTACATTTTCCTAAGACCATGGGAAATAGATGTTTTCTGATGGTCTTAGGCGACCCCTGTGAAAGGGTTGATCGACCCCCAAAGGGGTCGCGACCCACAGGTTGAGAACCACTGCACTAGAGTGTCTTACATAAGTCAGTGCTCCATGAATACTGACTTGATACAAGTTACTCATCCTCATATCATGAAGGATGCTTGCTTTTGAGGAAACCTGGCTCAAGGTTCCATGAAACAAGTACTTCATAATTAGCTGCAGATGAACTGACACTCTTTTGAGACTGGTGGCATTGGTGCTTCCTTCCTTCCCCTCCATTTTCTCCATCCTTCTTGTCTCATCGGTCTGCTCTGTTGTGCCAGCACCATCCACAGGCAGGGAATGAGGTACAGTCAGTTCTCAAGGAACTTACATTATTTCTTTTAATCCTCTGTAAGTAAACAGATAATGCAGAGTGCTCCCCTGGCTTCCAGGGCCATGTTCTTTTCACTCCACCCAGAGACCCAAGAGTCAAACTGAAAGACTGATGACAGGGAAGGGACTAACATGGGATGCTTTGGGGTGGACATGACATAAAAATTATAAAAGCGAGGAATTACAGTGCTTATCATGGAAGCACTCTCCCTGCCTTATTCTCTATTTCTCATACAAATTCCATGACGAGCTGTATTACTCCCCCCATTTTGCAGATAAAAAAAACTGAGGCTCATGGAGTTTGAGTCACTCACTCAAGGTCAGACAGTGAGGAGGTCAGACTTGAACCTGGCAGCTGAGCTCCAGAGTGCAGGCTGTTGACTGCTGCACTTGATGAAAACAAAGTGCCTTTGTCATAAGCGAATCCCTGGGAATCATCGGGCGCCCCATATCTAGACCTTGCTCAGTGCCGAGAACTGTGCAAAGTGCTTTCCACGCCTCTGTTCTCTGCGTCCTCGCACCACTAAGATGAGACAGGCAGATTATTTTGATCCAACACCTACCTGAAGGGACCCTGAGGTTTAGAGACTTTGTCTGAAGTCATTCAACCAGGAAGTGCTAAGGCAGGAATTCAGACCATTCACACACAGCAAGTTACTAGACCCACATGCTTCTGTTCATTCTCTTAGATAGTCTCAGGAAATGGTTCAAAAGAGAAAAAATGATATGTATCCAGGTGTTCATTGAAACATTATAAAAAGTAGGAGCATTAGTTTAGCAGGTCACTGGGCAACTTTTAAGCAATGATAGGTGTGAAAGAATGCCACAGAGGACAAGTGAGCACCATAGTGTGTTAAAAGGAATGGAAATTGTGTGTTTGCTGGGGTTCACATGTTATAAGGGTGGCTTATGGGTGAATGTTTTCTTCTTAACATTTTAAAATATTCCTATGATAGCTTAGCATAAGAAAGAAGAAAAAGGAGAAGGACATCTTTATCTAAAAAGTGAAGGCTAGTTTGAAGTCTGTTTGGGAAAGAGGTTAAAAAAAAAACAACCCACAACAACCTAGGAAAGAAGTGATGTTAAGAATGGAATAATACCAGATGCTATGCACAGTGGGTAAGCTTTGTTTCAGTAGCCATTTCAGATTTTTATGTTTTAATAATTATATAATGATAGAGAAACAAAAAGTCCACTGACATTAGGAAGTAGTGAGTATGCCCCCCCTCAAGTCAAAGGAAATAAAACTTGTACGGCCTGGTTATGCAACTATGTACATTAATCTGATGCTCCCAGGGAGATTTTCAGAGCAGAGATCTGCTTTTACATTGAACTTATCTTCGACAGGAGATGGCACTGAATACCTTAGCATTGACTTCCTCTAATCTGCAGGGACTGTGGTGAATTCATAACTGATGGCTTTGCTGTACTCTCAGGGTTCACTCACTAATTCTTGTATATTGCAAATAATGATGCCACAACTAATCTCTTTGCCTGTTTTAGAGATTTATATATTGAGTTTTCCTAAAGTGGAAAGGGCAGTAACATTATTGAACACCTCTTGTTAATGTTACACACAGCTTTGTACTCACAGTGAGACTTTCAGGCCTTTATAATTATGGGAGTTACAGTGTACCTAAGGGTTAGGTTAGAGTCAGAGTGAAATCCTGTCTCAGCTGCTTCCCGCTGTGTGATCTTGGGCAGCTCATTACTGTGCTGATGCTGTTGATGAAGATGACGGTCCTGGCATTGAGAGGCCACATTCTAGGAGACATCTATTATTGTCACTTTGGACTTACCTGCATTGTGTGTGATTGAGACTCCAACTGATAAGGAAGAGACACAGGGCCACTGGCCACTGGCTGGGGCAGTGAGGACAGTTAGCCAGAAAGGGTTTCCATCTTTTCTGAGTCAGGCCTTTCTCCATCTATAATAGGGGTAAGGGGACATTCGGCCGGGGATCTATATAAGGCCCTCAAAACCATTTGGTCTGGCCCTGCCAAGGCATTAGGGGTGAGTTAATGAAATGTTTGACCAAAAATAGCAGGCTCATTTTTAGTTGATAATTTTGTATGGCCCGTGAGTGATGTTATAAATATCCAAGTGGTCCTTGGCAGGGAAAAGGTTCTCCCCTCCTGCTCCAAGCCTTACATTAGAATCTTGCAGTGGCCTCTTGTTGAGTAGGACCAGTAAGTGCTGGGCTTTGCTTGGGTCAGTCCTGGTTTACACACATGGTTCTGGCAAAATGATTAATACTGTCAGTCTCAGAAGTGTCCAGGTTTGGATGGTGAGTGACATGGTCTCCTGCTTCCCTTTATCTTCCCTCCAAGGTTGCATTTAGCAGCAGCACATGGAGCTGCCCACATAGCTCTTGTGCTGAGGCCACACTCTAGTAAAAGACATTCAGAGATTCCCAACCTCCCACTGCATAAAACCCAGACTCCTTGACCCAGTCCCGAACACAGAGGCAGGGCTCTGACATGTGCATGCCCCATAGCATCTCACGGAGTCCCCGTCCAACAGGATGGTCTCAATGAACACGTGTGAATTACTACCTAAATGAACGTGTGCATTCACACTCAGGATGCTTGTCAGTTTCCGGACTGCCTCATTCTTCCACCAGCTGCAGGGCCTTTGCACGGGCTGGTCCCTCTGCCAGGAGCACCCCTCTCTCCTTCTCTCCCTCCCTGTTTCCCTCCCTTCCTTTTTCTGTGCCTCCCTCCTTCCCTCCCTCCTTAGCTGGGTGGTAGCATCATGCCTTCTCATTCTTACTGCTACTTCCTCTGAGAAGCTTCCCTGGCTCTCCCAGATTAGGACAGACCGCCCTTTTCCTTCGCCCTGGCTCTCTGCGCAATGACACCTCTGTGTGTGATTATGTAATAGCCGGCTCCCACCCTAAAGTCTAACCTCCCATGAAGACAGAAACTGTGCCCTCCAGTTCACTGCTGTGTCCCTGCTGTGGAAGTAGCTCAGTGCTGGCACGTGGTACTCCATAGCGGTTAATAAACAAATAGTGGGATGGATGAATGTAAACACCCCAAGTGTTTACATTTCTGAGCCAGTGGAGCTCGTATCACCTGTCTAAAGCCCTTCGGTAGCTGCTTAGCACACTTGGAATAAATGCCTTGTTCTTACTATGGCCAGCAAGGCCCTACACACTTGAGGCTCTTCCTAACTTCCTGACCTCAGTTCCTCCCGCTCGCCCTCCTGCCTCTCCTCTGCCACTCTGCCTTCTGGCTCCTCCTCCCACCTCCAGGCCCACGCCTACCTCAGGCCTTTGTACTTGTTCTGACATCACCTCATCCAAGAGGCTTTCAGTGTCCCCATCACCAACACACCACCCCATCCCTGTCTGTTCCATGTCCCGGCTTTGTTTGTCTGCACTACAGAATCTAAGTTCCCTGAGAGCAGGGACCTAGCCTGCCATGTTCATCACTAAGACCCCAGAGCCCGCAGACAGCGCCCAATCCATATTTGATGGGCAAAGGAAGGGATGAAAGCAGGGACAGGTTGGTGGTGGTGGGGGGGCGGGGGCTGCCCCTTGGAGGCAGGGCAGGGGCCCCTTCCTGGAACCCAGCGGCCTCTGGGGCAGGGCCTCTGGTGTCGCCATGACAACCCACTGACCTGAGTTCTCCCCAGGAGAGGCCACAGCTGCCCACCTCCTGGGTCCAGACTTTCCATCCGATCCTGCGTGTCCTGTGTGTCACCACCGTGGGGAGAGAGGAAACGGGGCTGGGAGAGAATGATCAAGAGGAAAGCACACCCTGGTGCCCGGGGAGACGGAAGCAGGCCACGCTGGGGTGGCTCCACTGGTAACGACCAGGGCCCGAGGTGGGCGGGGGAGGGGCCACGGGGCCTGGTCCTCCTTGGGAGCTGTGAATGTGGCACATCAACTCTTTTATGTGGCATTTCTCAAGCTCTGAGTTCCTAAAATAGGCCCAGCACAGCCCGAAAGACTGTTGAGAGAAGGAATCGGAATAATGCCTTCTATTAAAACCGGGTGGCACTTTCTAAGTCAGGCAGCGTTTCTGCAGGTATTGCATAAGGCAAGAACTCCCCGTTCTCACCCAGCTGCTCAGAGACAAAGCTAGGCTTGCTGCTCCCCCACGGCTGGTAGCTCACGCCTGCTCCCAGCTGCCTGCAGGCTCCGGGCCTGGCCAGTGAGGCCGTGGCGATCCACTCCCAACCAAACCGACCCACCTGTCGCCCACCACTCCTGGGTCCCCGGTCAGTGAACTCCTCACCTTTCCCAGAACCCACTTTGTCCCTTTGCCCCTGATGGCAGCCCCCTTGTCCAAAATGCCCTTCTTGCCTCCTTTGTCCGGCAGATGCTGAGTCCTTTAAGGACACCTTGTGAAGCAGCTGGGCCGAACGGGAAGCTCCCTCCTGTGCCCCACAGCACCTCATTGTAATAACTGACATGCTCCTGGTCCCTGCCAGCCTCTGGAGCAGTGTGCCAGGGGAGTGCCAACCTGCTTTGGAGGCAGGCAGACCTGACCCAGCTTGGCCACCAACTATCGGGAGAGGGAATTTCACTAGGCTTCGCAGAGTCTGTTTGCGCCTTACAGACCGAGGTGTTGAAGGTGCTGTTGCTGGGAGGAGTAGAGATGAGGCATGTGAAGCAGGGTGACTGGTGTGGGGAGGATGCTCAATAAACGCTTGACATCATCTGTCCCTGTTGCTCAGCTTGGGGCCTCAGTGGACAGAGACCATGCTTTCCTTGTCTTTCTATGGCCCCCAGAGCCAAGCTAAGTGCTTCCCCTTTGTTATTTTAATGTTTGGAAATCCCGGGAGTAGGGCTTTAGGAAGGTTCAAGAACTATCCCAATGTTACACAGCTGGTACATGGCAGGACTAGGATTTGAATTCCAACTGTTCTAACTCACTCCAGTTGTTCTAACTCCAAAGCCCATATTCTTCCCTACCTGCCTCTGTCTTCTCTGTCATCTGTGCGGCCCTCTTCTCCCGTCCCCCATCCCCATCACTCCATATCAGCTCGGGCCTTCTTGCCATTCCTTTAAGACTCGATTCCAATCATTACAAGCTGTTGTTGTTCCTTGTGATTAAGCCCCTATCACAGTGGTTGGCAAACTCATTAGCCAATAGAGCAGCAAGCCACAGCTCGCGAGCCGCAGCTTGCTCACCACTGCCTTAAATGGCCACGTAGGATTCCTCCTCGGGCCTGTGTGGTCCCCACTCTCTGAACCTTTGAAGGTCTTGCCCCGACTGCGCTGTCTCCAGTGCTGTTTTTTCTCAGAGGCATCCTGGGGGGAAGGAGTGGGTAGAGAAATCTCCTGTCCACCCTTCTCTGTTCCTTCACCTACTGCGTCCAATCATCACCCCAGCTCTGTGCCTGTCACTGTTCCTGGCTCTTGGGGAAGAAAGCACTGAACAGGATAGACAAGGTTGTTAGAGCTTATGTTTTTAAGGTGGGGACAATATATACTAAAAAGGAATACAGAAACATACAAGATATTTTCAGATCCCGAGACCCCGGTCCTCCAGGGGTATCTTGCTATCATATATGGGCTTCCAGTTAAATAGCATTTGTCCATCTCTTCTGTTGGAACTTTACACTGAAGGGACTTGATGGTTATTTGCAAGATGGATAGATGGATGGATCTGAGAGAACAGTTGGTCTGTGCCCAATGTGAGGCAGCATGAAGCAGTGGCATAGACTGTGGAGACAGAAGGTCTGGGTTTGAATTCTGAGCCTAATCCTCCTGCCTGACCTTGGCCAAACCACCGCCAGTTCTAAACCCCAGCTTCCTTATCTGTAAAGTGGGATGAAGTCCCACCTCATGAGGTGGCTGTGAGGCTCTTCTGATTAGATTCTGTATGTCACTGGGCTCTGTGAACGTCAAGGATGACCTGCCTCTGGAGAACCATCCCTGCCGGCTCCTCCTGCCAGACCAGTGCCTGTGGGCGAAGCCCTGCTTCCCGGTGATGGTCTTTTCCTGCTGCTGCGAAGGGAGCCAAGCCTCCTACAAACCCGATAACCATGGGTGGCTGTCCCCCCGCATTGTGTGAACCTGAGAAAGTCACTTCAAGTTGGGGTTTCCAAATCTTCCGTCCAAGAACTGCCTCCAAGGAGCATGGTGAGACTCCTTGCAAAGTGAGACACCCACAAGGCATCATCCGTGTCCTGCTTCCTGCCTGTGGCCTCAGAGGTGTCAGGGGGAAGGGGTGCTTGGCGGCCCGGAGTCACACTCACAGCCGTCAGTAAATCCTGTTGGCACTCAGAGCAGGCTTGGTCCTGGTGAAAAGGTCAGATGATTTTTATGGATCGAATGAGGCAACTGGGAGCAGGGAGCTCTCCGCGTGTGAACTGAGCTTTCCTCCTGCATCTCCGAACACATTGCCTCTGTTCTAGCATCGATCACAGTCTGCCTTGTGTTAGAACTTTCACTTCAAGCCTCGGTTTTCACCTCGATAAACAGAGATATTAAAGCCACATAACATTGTTCGGAGGTTTAATTTAAACCAGATAGTATGTGAAAATACCTTGTGTTGTACCTGGCACACACAGGAGCTTTGTGGCTTTTTGAAAAAGTAATGCATTCAACGTCTTTATTCTGCAACATCTGTGGGGCCAGGCAAGGCCCAGACACTGGCACAAGGTAGTGAACAAAAACAGTCTTTGCACTCATGAGCTTGGGGAGTAGCATCTGTTTGGCTTTCTAGAGGGTGGAACCCCACTTATTTATGTCTACATCACTCACAGCTGCTTGTATCTAGAAGGCACAAAATATGTATTTTTTGAATTCTGCTTCCTTTGTTTAGAAAATTGCCTTTGGCCCAGCCACAGTGGCTCAGTGGTTGAGCATCATAGTTTGGGTCAGGGCACATGCCTGGATTGCGGGCTAGATCCCAGTGGACGGGCATGCAGGAGGCAGCCAATCAATGATTCTCTCATCGATGTTTCTATTTTTCTCCCTTTCTCTCTGAAATTAATAAAAATATATTTAAAAAAGAAAGAAAATCGCCTTTGATGTGGTGTACTTTTTCATGCCTGTGTGGTAAAAAGAAAATGGTTAGAAAGTCCTGTAGATAAGTGGACGTATTGATCTATATGTTGTACATTCTTTGATGTCACATGTATTAGTAATGTAACATTGAGGCCAGGTTACAGGAAAAACTTTCTACCAGGCGCTAGTGGAGAGTCAAAAGAAATAGGATAAAGTGGACTCTGCTGAAGATATTTCAGTTCTAAATTGAAGAGCCTGCTATGTGTAACAAAGGCTGGCAAAGAAATACATAAATGCAGTTCGCAAAAGTTGTTAGGTCTAAGAGTTTAGCAAAAGTTCTAATGCAAGGGAGACTGTGACCAGTGCTACCATGTTGGCACTGTGTTCTGGAGACAGAATGGGACGTGGGTGAAGAAGGGCCCGGTTCATACAGGGAGAAAGCACCGTGGTTAGGACCCAAGGGTGAATGCTGGTCCTGCCTCTGACCAGCTGGGTGACTGTGGACAAGCCACCTGGTCTTTTGCATACTACTAGCACCTTCCCCAAAGGGTTGTTATGACATTACATATGAAGGTGATGTAATGCATTTTGCCTAATGCTTGGCCCACAGGACCTCAATATACGGTGGCTTTTATTATTAAATCATATAATCATAAATAAGACAGATGAACACAGTGTGTTATTAGAAGTTGAGTAGGAATGTCATCCCGGTTGAGTAATTCTTGATCTTTGCAAGACCAAAATCCATTGTTAATAGTTTTAAAGTTTACTTCTGGTGACCTAAATAGAGACCTTCTAGTCATATGGAGCAACCTGACCAATGGGACACGAGTTGCAGATGCCACTGTCAGTCCTATAAGGGAAGAAGACAGAGGTCAAAGAGCAGCTGTGGCTCCAAGGCCCTGGCCTGTTGGGATATTTCGGAGTTTCATCCCATGCATTCTGGAATGCAGGGCCTTTGAATGCTCTGAGAACTCCAGGCAGGTCTCCAGAACAACAGAGTGATGGTTCTGCCATTCTGGGCACTGCTCAGACAGCCACCTGGACCCTCCAGGAGTCCATCCTGGGTGCTGCTTGTTCAAGCGGACGTTGATTAGAAGACAGCCAGAAGCAGGTGAATTGGGTGGCAAAGAAGCGAGAACTATTTCTTTCACGAAAGAGCTGAAACAGGCAGGTTCTTTGATCGGAAAAAGGAGATGGGATGGCTATCTTCCTAATTGGTCCATGTGCAAGGGTGACCAGGTGGTTCTGTGTTGCTCTCAGGAGCAGAGCTGGGTAGCAGAGTGCCAGTGGGCACAGATCATGGGATCAGAGAAACCTAGTGGGTGCAATGGGGAGGGGAAAGCCTTCTTTGGTGAGATTTCTTCTTCTTCTTTTTTTAAATGGCCCTTCGAATCCTCACTTCCTTCTTGTAACTTGCCTTCACCTCTCCAGGGTTGGGGGTGAGCAGTGTGGAGGACAGGCACGGCCCTCAGGAAAGTTTATACTTGACTCTCTTGTCCACCTGGGGTCTAGTCCACTCCTCTCCAGAATATCTCCCCGAGTTCTTCAGAGAGGGCCCGCCTATCACTGGGGGTCTTCCTGCAGGAAGAGGCCCTTTGAAGGGCTCCAATGGTAACAGGCCTGATCCTGGCACAGGCAAAGTGGGCGAGAGAGAGCCAGCATTTCTCTTAGTTCCCCGTTTCTTTGGGGGGTTGGTTAACATGTGATGATGTATGCCTATGCACATGAGAGCAAGTAAGTAGATAGCAGGACCGGGGACTGGCCCAGAACAGCAGAAACGGATGTTGGTGGGAGGGTTTGGGGGAGGAGGAAGCTGCACATTTCAGTAGCCACCTTTAAAATCAGCCCTGGCTGCTGCCAGGGGAAAGCGCGCCAGGATGGAAGGGATTAGAAGGTCTGAGCGGAGCCATTCTGGGAAGTCCTGAAAAGAGTTCGGAGATTTGTGTTCAGATGCGGTTTTCAGTATGATGTGATGACAGACGCCCACCTTGTGCCATCGCCACTCTGAAAACATGGCAAGCCATGTGTTTCTAGATTGTGCATTTCCTATCTGGAAGGGTAGCGCTGTAACATTTTGAATTTCTCTGCGGCTCGTTGCTTCCTCAGAAATAACAGATTTTCATATCCTCTTAACAAGCTGGCTCCTGCTTGGGTATTGCGGTACTTATTTACAGTTGTAGAAGCAGCTTTTAAAAGAGCAGTTTGTCGGAACATAAAATACAAAACAAACACCCAAGATGTCTCCTTGCTGTGTGCGTTTGCTCCCCCGCCTCCCTTAGTTTACTCAGTAGCGTGGCTGCTTTTTACAATATGTTACGAGGGTTTTAACTAAGGATCTTTTCCTTGGCTCTCTGAATCATGAGGAGTCACATTGCTTAATCTCTCTAAGCTTCAGTTGTTTTCTAGGAAACACGGAGATTAAAATCTTCACTTTTGGGGCTGTCAGAATTCAGTGAGATAACATATGCAAAGGGCCTGGCCTATTCAGGTAGATGTCCAATAAATGCTAGTTCCCATATTGTAGAGACGGCAACGGGACACTGCCCCGTGCAGAAGCACACAGCCACAGCTCTAGTCAATTCTGCCATATCACCACATATGCATTCCTAGAAATCACCACCGCACTGCAAAATCTCAGAATAAAAACCACAGTTTACTGGAAAAGCAAGCTAGGGGCACAACACTCAGAAACTTTGTCAGTGATGCATTGAAAACAAACTAATAAAATGGTAGCACAGTTTGCACATGTTAAATGGTTAAGAGATAGATAAATACAATAATAGGGCACTTCATGTTGGAAAAGACCTGAAATTTGCTTTTGGAAGTGGACATGTGAAGGGCCAGAACATGAGTTAATTATCTGGGCAGGTGTGGCTTGTAACATACTTACGACCTTAAAGTGTCTGGTAGAACTTAAAGTGGCTTGAGGTGTGAGCATGTGAATTTTGCATATTCCTTTGGGGCTACATATTCATCTCCTGTATTCGCCTCCTCTTTCTTATAGAAGAAATCAAGCATAAGCAAGCACAAAGTTTGCTACATACTCAAATTGTTTCCTAACATATTACTTGCATTGGACCCCATTTTTATCGTCAAAACAAGCATGATAGCCTGTACTTGACTAATGTTGTTGATGAATGAATGAATGAATGAATGATGGGTGGGGAACGTCTGGCACACAGGCTGTATAAGGTCCATGAAATCTTTTGGTCTGGCCCTGCCAAGGAATTAGGGGTGAGTTAATTGTTTGACCAAATATAGCAGGCTAATTTTGTAGTTGATAATTTGGAATGACCCTCAATGATGTTATAAATATTGAAATGGCCCTTGGACCCCTCATCCCTGGTCTAGAGGATGGAAGAGCATTATGCTACATTGTGGAAAGTACATGAGTAGCCTTTGGAATGGATTTTAAAAACCATTGTCGTTGGGATTTTAAAAGTATTACAAAGCTGCCCTGGCCACGTAGCCCAGTTGGTTAGCATCATCCCAATATGCCAAGGTTGCAGGTTTGATCTCCAAACTGGAAATGGACAAAATAAGCAACCAATGCATGCATAAATAAGTGGAACAACAAATCTCTCTCTCCCCTCCTCCCCCTTTCTCTCCTTTTCCTCTCTTTCAAATCAATAAATACTTTTAAAAATAAAAGTGCTATACAGCTGTCAGAGATCTTGTTATCTCCTCGTGCAGTGACTTGGAAGATCCCCTTCAGGGCTCACTGCAGATCCCTGCCCTCCCTCTCCACTCCCACCAGACCCCAGGGGTGATCTGCTCTCCTTTTTGTTTGTGCTTAAGGGATGGGTTCTGCTCATTTACAAATCTGTAAACCTCCATCAAGGAGTCATTTGACCAAATTTGGTTTTACGTACTACTACTCAAAAAAGTATCTTCCTTTTGAAGAAAGAGAATCCTCAATAAATACTATTGGGAAATGAATACTCCTGGATTAGTAGAATTTGACCAGGAATTACTCAGATGGGCCTTCAACACTACTCAGCGAATGGTGCATGTGGATCTTCTTGTGAAACCCAGTGCGAGTTGTGACACTTCTCAGATGAAAATGGTTGGGCCTTCACTAAATCTAACACATCAGTGGTGTTCCTGTCAGCAGCAGTTCTGCAATTTTGTGATTTTCTTTCTTTTTTCAGAGAGCTGGATTGAAAGATGTCTCAATGAAAGCGAAAACAAACGTTATTCCAGCCACACATCTCTGGGGAATGTTTCTAATGATGAAAGTAAGTACTTGAAACTCGGTTTTCCAGGACGTCCTAGACTTGGCTAACGTCCTGACTGGAGGAATAACACTTGTAGAGTGCTGGGCTGGCCATTCCCAGAACCAGAGGCTCTGGAGGCATTGAGGAAGGGGCCCAGGCTCTCCCCGTAATGTTCTGAAATAGGGAGTGCCCCTTAGGTGGGTGTGGAAACCGAGGCCGCTGCACAAACTGGCTGTGGGCACATTTATATTGTCTGAGACCCCAAAGAACCTGATTGTTTTGGCTATCCAGGGTCCCTTGAGATTCCATATGAATTTTAAGATGTATTTTAACATTCTGCAAAAAATGTTACTGGGATTTTGATAGGGGAGTTGCATTGAATCTGTAGTTTACTTTGTGTAGCAATGACATCTTAACAATATTATGTTTTCTAATCCATGAACATAGGATGTCTTTCCATTAGTGTCTTCTTGAATTTCTTTAGAAACATTTTATAGTTTTTCATGTACAAGTCTTTTGCTTTCTTAGTTAAGGTTATCCTTAAGTTTATTCTCTTCGATGCTATTGTAAATAGCATTCTTACTTTCCTTTTTGGATTGTTCATTGTTATTGTAGAGAAATTGCTAATTTTTGTATTCCTGCAACTTTGTTGAATTTGTTTATCAGGTCTGACAAAGTTTTTGTGTGCATATGAGTAATCTTGTCTAATTGCTCTGACTAGGCTTTCTGGTACTATGTAGAATAGAAATGATGAAAAGTGAGCATCCTTGTCTTGTTCCTGATCTTAGAGGAAAAGCTTTCAGTCTTTAATCATTGAGTGTGATGTTTGCTGTGGGTTGTTCATAAAAGGCTTTCACTATGTTGAAATAGTTTTCTTATTTTCCTGTTTTGTTGAGTGTTTTTAATCACAAAAGAATTTTGTCAAACGCTTTCTCTACATCAATTGAAAAGATCATGTGGATACTTTATTACATGGTGTATTACATTGACTGATCGTTGTATGTTTAACTATTCTTTCACTCAGCAAATAAAAGAAATCCCACCTTGTGATGATGTTTAATCCTTTTAACATACTGTAGAATTTTGTTTCCTGGTATTTGAGAATTTTTGCAACAGTATTCATAAGGGATATTGATTTAGAATTTTCTTTCTTGTAGTGTCTTTGTCTATCTTTGTTATCAGGGTAGTGCTGGTCTCATAGAATGAGTTTGGACGTGTCCCTCTTCTTCCATTTTTGGAAGAGTTTAAGAAGGTTGGTGCTCTGGACATTCTTTTGTACATCCTCTTTCGTTAACTACCTGTCAGATCTTTTGCCTGTCAATTTTTTAAAAAATTATTAAGTTTATTGGGATGACATTGGTGAATAACATTATATAGATTTCAATTGTACAATTCTATAATACCACATCCTTTGTATATTGCATTGCAAAGTCTAGTCTTCCTTTATTTTTAAGATTGTGCTGTTTGTCTTCTCGTGATCTGTAAGAGTTGTTTTTATGTTCTGAATAGGAGATGTTTATCAGATAAAAGTATTGCATACACCTCTCAGTTTGTGGTCTGCGTTTTCATATTTTAGTGGTATCTTCAGATGAGCAGAAATTCTCTCACCTCCCGCCCCCCAGAAATACTTTTAATATTTGAAGTAAAATATATTATCAAACAGAAATATAATGTAAAATGGTTTACAAATATAGGTAAGTATATATATTTTATAGATGGCATATTTGAAAGGATATATATAAAAATATGTATAACTATTTCCCATTTAATCTGTGGATGATCACTTACTTTAAACCTGCTGCCCAGGTCTTCTGATTTCTGTTAGGGCTCTTCCTGTTATGTGCCTTTTAGCAGCCCAGAAAAGAGTGCTCTGGTTGGTTAAGATGAGCACAAGGAAATGGGACATTTTGATGGAATGCAGTTGGGAAGGAAACCTTGGACCAGGGAGGTCAAACTCTGAATGCCTGAGGAGAGGAGCCTGAACTTGAGTGGGTGGTTTAGTTACCGGAAGCCAGGCTCATCAATTCTCCTTTACAACCTGAGCAAACTGCGTTTTGCTTGGCAGATGTCAGTAGGGTTTTATGTTTTTGATGGCGTACTCACCACAAAGAGGAAAACTGATGCACTCTGAAGTGTCATCAGGTCCATGACTGGCTGGAACATCCTATCCCGAAAGGCAAGCTCTTCTTGAGTAGATTGTAGAGCAGATATTCCTGCCGAAGTTGGGCCCAGAAGGTTCCAACTTACTACATACAAGACTATGGAAAACCCAGTTACACAAGGAAGGAAAGAGCAGAGAAGCCAAAACTGAAATATTTTCAGCATCAGGCTGTATGCTAGGCATCATCACAGCCAGTTTCCGTTAATCCTCTGAGAGGGAGGTCATTGTTATCACCATTTTACAGACAAGGAAACTGAGATTCAGAGGTCCTGGGATGTAGTCACTATCATAGCAGTCAGTGGTAGAGTGCAACGGAAACTTAGAGCTGTCTGGTTTTACCGCTGGCTCTCTTTCTACTACATAAACGCTGCCTCTGTGGGTTGCTGCTCTCAAGGTATTTTCAGTCTAGAAGGGAGGTTAAGGTCCATACTTCAGTATTAACAATACGAGGCCGTATGTCATCAGTTCCACTTGAATAAAGTGTTCTCCTTGCCCCACCATGTGCTCCTGGACTGCAGCACAGCTTCCCTGGAAGCGCGTTGGAAATGCAGGTTCTCAGGCCCACTCCAGACCCACTGAAACAAGACCCTCAGGTGGTTAGAACGCATGCTGAAGTTTGGGTGAGGTCACAAGGTCAGAAGGTGACTGGAGAAGGCATCGTGAAGGAGGTGGCATTGACGCTGGGCCTAAGGGATCTGTATGGTTCCTTTCGGGGGGGGGGGGGGGGGGGGGGGGGGGGCGGCGACGGGAAGGGTGTAGAATGGTGGTAAAGGGCTGGGAGCAGAAAGCCATCAAGCAGGCTTTGAGGTTTCAGAATTTTCCATTGACTTGAATCATGGGAGAAAGGGCTAGCAAGGGATGTTTGGGCCTAATTGTTAAGAGACTTAAATTCCAAAATAGGGTTTGGGATTTCATAGCTCAGGTGCCACTGATGGAGCTGGGTTGGAAGAGTGACATATCCAAGGTTTTCAGAGGTTAGTAGTGTTCAGGTTCTCTGCAGGAGGACCAGAACCAGGGGGACACGTGGGGCTCCACCACGTCTGGTGAGGTGATGGGGCTGCAGTCTGTCCGCTGGGAAGGAGACAACTGGAGAGACTGTGCTGATGGGATGGGTCCAAAGAGCTGGAACCCAGTGGGATTCCTTGGGATACCTATTGTCCTCCTTGGGAAATAGAACAAGTTCAATGTAACCCCAATGTGCCCAAGTCCTCTAGCCTTCAGGTGGCTGTTTCCCTGGTCTATATAGCAAATTCTACATTTGATTTGGTATATATCTGTATTCTGTATCCTAGGTAGGAGCCAGGGTCTTCCCTTTGTCTCAGCATCTGTTTGTGTGGTGGATGTGTGGGAGGGGGGTTCTGTTTCTCCCGAAACACTCTTACTCTGACACTTCCGAAGGACTGCCATTGTCCTCTTGTCCTGCCTGCCTCATTCAGAATGCGGCCGCTTCCTTTGCCTTCCCCAAGTCTTCCCCAGTTCTTCATGGCTGTTACTGACTGTGATGATGGAAGATATTTATTGCACAAGGAAGGGAAAGGTTGGAATTCATTGGCATGATGGCATAGACTTGGGATCGCAATGGGCTATCACATAATGTGACTCATTATCATACTAAAATATCATTGCATTCCAGGACTATGTTTGTGAATAGTCACTCCATGCAGCTCACCCAGCATGTTAGTTTATTATATAATTTGGGGTTCATGAGAAGAGGAGATGCAGTTAAACTGTTTTATATTCCCATTACACTGTGGACAGTCTTTCTCCTCACCCCCTGCCAATGTGGTAGGACCTGGTACATAGTAGGTGCTCAGCATGTGTTTGTTGAGTAAATAGATATCAGGAAAGCAAGCTAGGCAGAGCCATGGCAGGTGACACATATTTGTAACTGGCTTTCAGTTTGGGCACTCTAGGACCGCTTAACCATTTGAACACATTCTTCTTTCAGATGTTCCCTCCCCAGTTGGGTCTTTCAATTTGTTCATATTTAATTAAAGTACTTGTGAGTAGCTAATACATTTATAGGGTGCAGAAATCAAAATGCTCTATAGACACCCATTGTGAAGTCGGTCCCAGCCCTATGTGCCCCCTCTCCCCCCAACTCCTAGTGGTGAGCACTTGTACTCATTTATTGTGTATTTCTCCAGTATTTTCAGTGTTTATTCTTCTGATATTTTATCCCTTCACACAATATAAAATTCAAATAAATGTAGTTTTCTTACATAAAATAGCACCCTATGTGCATTGTGACTTGCTCTTTTCTCTTAATAACGAACCCTGGAATGCTCATTATGTAGTCAGGACTTTGCTTGATTTTAATCTCTTTTCTCCAGCCAGATAGTCTTCCACTGTGAGTGTGAATTACATTTCAGTTAACCAGGTGAACATGGGCTTTGCTGGTACCGACAACTGCCCCCGGGAACCTTGTGTCGGGCCGTTTCCTCTGTGTCTAGGAGCAGCTGTCGGTTGTGGGACTGCTGGGTACGGCTGGTGGGGTTTCAGTAGATACTGCCAAGTGATCTTCCGTCTGGGGAGGTGTCGTTTTGCCCTCTGCCCGCAAGGTAGGAGGGCGGGCATATTTCCCACAACTTCACACAGAGCTGTATGGCCCTGGTTTGGACTGTTGCCAATCTGATAAGAGAAATAATATATTAGTGTAATTTCCATTCTCCCCAGTTGAGAGTAATTGTCTTTCCCCATTTCAGGAAAATTGGCATTTTTTTCCATCAACTGTGTATCCCATATTTGCTTATTTTTTCCTCTTGTTTTTGGTCTTTTTCCTCTTAGTTTTCTGTGGTGCGGAGATGAATGAGATGGTTGTCCGTGCTATGACTGCAGTTTTCCCAAGAGGATCGTTACCTTTGTACTTAGGGTTGTACTTAGGGCTTGTTTTCCTTCCACCTTGGCTTTTTTATGCAGCGAAATTTGTCAGTATTTTCTTTGCTGGCTTTGGGTTTTGTGTCAAAGTTAGGAAGGCCCTTTCCTACTTGAGTCCTGAAGGAATTCACCTAGAGGAAGCGAGAGGAAGCAGGTGTGCAGCCTGCCAGAGCAAAGCTGCCAACACCACAGTTTTGTTTGAGATACAGTCCTGTTCCCACGGGGAGCAGAGTTTGCTGCCAGGGGCTGATGCCCATGCCAAAGGCCTGGGTCCAGGCACCCAGATCTTCAGCTGGTACCTTTTACAGGGGCTGGGAAGTAGGTGGGTAAGAGGATGAAGTGTTTGGCAGGTCCATGTTCACAACAGGTGAGGTCTGTCCAGGTGCAGCCAAGTTAGTATAATGAAAGGAAATAGAATTAAAACTTGGAAGTGAAACTCGAGACTTGCATAAACTTGAACCTTTTCTGAGATTTGAAAAGAAGTAATTAATTTAGAAACTTTCTTCCCCAATATTAAACTCTACCACTGAGTCCAGGCAGGAAGTAGTCTGGAATAGGTTTCCAAAAATGGTGAGTCCAATTGAAGCAGGAAAGACATGGTTAGACAGAGAATATGTTTGCTAAAATCTTCAGTCCAGTGCTCCAGATTAGAAGTCAGAGTGACGCTTATAAGTTTTGAGTTAAGGGAGATTTGGATGCCAACTAGCCTGGGTCTCTCTCCTGACGCCTCCACTAATGGTGTGACCTCAGACAAACCGCTTCACTTCTCTGAGTCTCAGTTTCTTCCTCTGTAAAAGGGGATAATATTGATTATTAGGACTGACATTGATTAAGTACTAAGTATGCACCAAGCACCATATTTGATGTTTCACATGCATTCCACTGTTCACAGTCTCAGGTAGCTGTGAAAATTGAATGCAATGATGTGGAGACCTCTGCACAGTGCCTGGCACGTGGTCAGTCCTCAATAAACGTTTTCTTTTTTTCATGCTTCCTGAAATCGGGTGGGCTCCGCATTTAATTGTGGTATTATCTTGGCCATTCAGTCATTCTACAAATGCTTTGTGAGCCCCTGCCACGAGCAGGTGCTGGAGACACAATGCTGTGCCCTACAGAGCTTACAAACAAGCAGAACTCGGTGGTCAGCAAGCAGCAACCATACCCTGTAGCAGGGACCTTGTTAGGGACCAGCCAGGGTTCTGTGGGAGCACAGGGGAGGAGTGAGTAACCCTCTCCCAGACACTGGGCTTGCCACATGCTACCCTGTCTAGGATGGGGATCCAGGCCCAGTCTCCCAGGGTGTGACAACTATTCCAGTTGTAGGGAACACTGAGAAAGCACATTCCTTGTGCCAGGAGAGGTTCTGTTAATCCTCTAAGTATGTGTGTGCTACTGTTACTACCCCTACTTTACAGAGGAAACTAAGGCACCAAAAGGATGTGGGAGGTCACATAGCCAGCAAGTAGTAGAGCCAGGATTTGAGCCTGGGAATTTGGCCCCAGAGTTTACATTGGTACGTGGATCCACAGAGGGGAGCAGGGTTGCCCACCCACGGGAGCTGGAGCAAGTTTGGAACCTTAACTGCAATGTGGGAGCAGAACAGAGTGGCCAGGGGAAGACCCGGCACCAGGCAGCATCTCTGTGGGAGGTTTTAAGGCTGTTCCTGGCTTTGGTAGGATGAGCAGGGTGGGCACTGATGGTAGATGGTCCAGAATGTACTAAGGATGGCTCCAGGAATCTGGCCTGAAATTCTGCCTTCAGGGTGAATCTTGTTTGGTTTGAGGCATTTCTGCCTGTTAAAGTGGAAAGGCATTTGGCGGGACCATTTCCTAAAGTCCCCGTTAGCCATGGCTGTTTCCATCTATCTGAGAGGTGTCCTGTCCTGGTCACCTGGATGCTCCTGCTCTCCAGCTTCCAAGGCGGGGCTCACGTTCCATCGTGGGTGGTGCCAGAGGCACCGGGACCCGCCCTCCCAGGTCTAGCCCAGAGCTTACATTTTGTTTGCTGACATTTGAGTTCAAGAGAGTGGAGACCATATCTGTGTTATCTCACCCTTTCGCCCCTGGCACAGGGCTGGAATGTAATAGGCACTCAGTAAGTATTTGATGAAGGAGTGAATGAGTACCCAACATTGCAGGTGAGTTAGGGCATTCGGACCCTGGGCATGAAATCACTTGTGGTCTAGAAAGGGGCCTGCTGAAGTAGAAGGCACATGTGTGATGACTGAGTGGAGGGTCTATGTTGGCACTGGGGTGTACCAGTTCTTGTCTAAGTTCTGTCAGTGGCTGCCATATGCTGAGTACCAGGTGAGCCCTGTCTCTGCTCCCAGACTGTGTGGCCTCCTACAAGTTATTCAGACTTGCCAAAGCTCTGCTTCCTTATTTATAAAATAGGGGTAGAAAACATCTTCAGAGAACTTCTGGGAGAAATAGGATGGCATGGCATATGGAAAGAGATGCCCAGTGCCTGGGTTAAGTTATTGGCCAGTATAGTATTCCTTTTAAAGTGTATGTATTTGCCTGGCCAGTGGGGCTCAGTGGGGCTCAGTGGTTGAGCATTGACATTCTGAACTAGGAGATCACGGTTGGATTCCTGATCAGGGTGCATGCCCAGGTTACAGGCTTGATCCCAGTTAGAGCACAGCAGGAGGCAGTTAATCAGTGATTCTCTCTCATCATTGATGTTTTTATCTCACTCACTTTCCCTTCCTCTCTGAAATAAATAAAAATATATTTTAAAATAAATAAATAAAATGTATATAATTTTTAACATATATTTAATCCTCAAACCACCCTTGTGATACAAATTATCATTCTTTTAGATAAAGACCCTCAGGCTTGGATGAGTCAGGCTCCCACATGGAGTTAGGGGCAAAGCTGGGGTTCAAACCCAGGTCTGCCTGCTCCCAAGAGCCAGTTCACTTTCCATTCCTGGTATCAAAAATGGGTCCTAACAAAGTTTAGTTGGGAAAATATATGACACGGTAGAGACAGGTGTCGCCTGAATTGAAGGCACTGCCCTGGAATCCCAGAATGAGAACTGTTTCTGGCTTCAGCCAAATGGAACACTGGTGCTGTCCCCCGTGGCCCCAAAGCCTCTCCTCCCCCGTTTTCTCCCCTGGAGCCCCCTCTCCCTCAGTGTCCTTCTCCCAGAATCTCACCTGTACCTGTAAAGATGAGGGAGACAGGTGACAATCCAGGATGTGCTGCGTGGCCTTTGTGTTAAGTTCAGGGTCTGTGTGTGTGCCTGGGTGTGAGAGAGAATAGTGAAAAAGGATGAGTAAATAAGACAAAAAGTTAATAATGATTCTCTCTGTTGAAATGGGCTTGGATACCTAGAGATTTCTATTTCCTCTGTATTTTCCAAATTTTAAAAAGTAGACAGGTTTCACTTTTGCGAACAGAAAACCAAGTTGTTTTAAAAACCCAGCTCAAGTACCACCCCGCTTTGGAGCTGTGGTGTCCCCTGGTGTGTGTTTGCAGGGTTCTATCCATGTGGCTGTCCCTGCTCCTGTGAGTCCTCCTGAGTAGAGAGCGCCTTGCTGGCCTGCTTCCCCAGCCGGTCCCCTCTGAACAGAATTGCCCCAGGAGTCCCCACCCTCGAGCAGTCCAGGGCAGCCTTCAACAAGCAGATGAGGTTTCTGAACTCTTAGCCTCTATTAACTTCATTTGACTTAATCTTTGCAACCATCTTTCAAGGTAGCCATCTTTATTATCCTCGGTTTAGAGACAAGAGACTGTCTTGAAGATTCAACAGGGTTGCTGGGTTGTCAAACAACCCCTCCTGCGCTCCTGTGCTCCACTCACCACACCCAACAAGGACACCTGTGGCAGCCACCCTGCTTCTGGGAAGGTGGCATGATCTTCCCGGTGTCCAAGGCTTTGTCTGTCTCTTGCCTTCTCCGCCCTACACTCTGTCTTGGCCCCACCTTGCTTGACATCCGGTTCCCCTCTCTGGCTTGCCAGTGACTCAGCTTACTTCCCGCTTCTTCCAGGAAGCCTTCTCTCACAGGCCCTGCGTTTTCATGCCGCTTGGGTTGGCAGGCTCCTCTTTGCCCACCAGGACCTCAGCCTTTACCACTGCTTATTGAACTTGGCCTCTCTCTCTCCACTGTCGGTCTTTCTCTTCCCCAACCAGAATCAAGGACAAGTATTTAATTTCTTTATTCCCGATGTCTAGCTGGCACAAATTAGGAATTCAATGAATATTTATTGAATTAATTAATATGATCCCTACAATAGCCCTGCAAAATGACCATTTTACAAATAAAGAGAAATGAAGCCAAGGATTAAGTGGTTTTCCCAGTCAGGGCCAGTAAGTTTTTTAATTGATTCTAGAACATGAGTCTTTGAAATCTAATCCAGGTTGGCAGAACAGCTGAAATTTAAAGAAACAGAGGGAAAAAAATAAATCAACTCAGCCAGTTCTAGGGGAAACATAAATGTTAATTATGTTCCAGCATAGCTAGGCAGAGGTATATTTAAGTTGTTTATATACTTTTTTTAAATTAAATCTTTATTATTCAGATTATTACATTTGTTTCTCTTTTTTCTCCTCCATAGCTCCACTCCACCTGGCTCCCAACCCTCCCTCTACCTTTCTCTCCCTCCCGTTGACCTCATCCATAGGTGTATGATTTTTGTCCAGTCTCTCCCTGTACACCCCTCACCCCTTTCCCCTTGAGAATTATCAGTCCACTCCCTTTCTGTGCTCCTGATTCTATTATATTCACCAGTTTATTCTGTTGATCAAATTTTTAATTCACTTAATTTTTAGCTTCACTTGTTGATAGATATGTATTTGTTGTTCATAATTTTTTATCTTTTACCTTTTTCTTCTTCCTCGTCTAAAAGAGTACCATTCAGCATTTCATATAATACTGGTTTGGAGATGATGAACTCCTTTAGCTTTTTCTTATCTGTGAAGCTCTTTATCTGCCCTTCAATTCTGAATGATAGCTTTGCTGGATAGAGTATTCTTGGTTGTAGGTTCTTGCTATTCATCACGTTGAATATTTCTTGCCACTCCCGTCTGGCCTGCATCGTTTCTGTTGAGAAATCAGCTGACAATCGTATGAGTGCTCCCTTGTAGGTAATTAACTGTTTTTCTCTGCTGCTTTTAATATTCCCTTTTTGTCTTTTGCTCTTGGTATTTTAATTATGATGTGTCTTGGTGTAGTCCTCTTTGGATTCCTTTTATATGGGGTTCTGTGTGCTTCCTGGACTTGTAAGTCTATTTCTTTTACCAGATGTGGGAAGTTTTCAGTCATTATTTCTTTCAGTATCTTGTTCTCTCTCTTCTTCTGGCACCCCCACAGTTCTGATGTTGGTACGCTTGAAACTGTCCCAGAGGCTCCTTACATTATCTTCACATTTTTGGATTATTTTTTCTTCTTTGCTTTTCCAGTTGAGTGTTTTCTGCTTCTTTATATTTCAAATTTTTTACTTTATTCTTGCCTTCCTCTAGTCTGCTGTTAGGTCTCTGTATATTTTTTATTTCAGTCAGTGTATGTTTAATTTCTAGTTGGTCCTTTTCCATCTCTAGTTGGTTCTTTTTCATCTCCATTTGATTCTTTTTCATCTCCTCTTGGGTCTCACTAACTTTATCCAACTTTTCTAGGATATTCTTGAAACCTTATAAGCATGGTTTTGAACTCTATATCCAGTCATTTGTTTTCCTCCATTTCTTTTGTTTATGATCTCTTCCCTTGTCTCAGCATTTTCACTATGCCTGGAGAACTTCTTTGTTGGATTCAGGCTTATGATACCAGACTTATAAAACTGCAAAAGCCTCTCTGCTGAGCTTGGGAGGGTGGAGTCTCAGGGCTTAAGGGACCGCCTTGCCTTCCAGTCGGCCCCACCCTCCACAGCCCTGAGTCTCAGGTGACTGGGTAATCACTGGAGCAGTCCCTGTGTGCACGCACTCTCTCGCAGTGCCTCTAGACTGCTGCCCCTCCGGCTCCCCTGCACTCTGGGACCATATGAGTCTGGGTCCCCAGGGTTTCGCCCGAAACTGGGGTTTAGTGGGGTTAGAAGTGGCACAGTTGGGATGCTATGTCTCCTGCCCACTTGTGAAAGCCAGCACAATCAGCAGTCGGTTCTCTGCACGCAGTGCCGTGCGCACCACCAGCTTCTGATCTTTTGCAAGTCCCCTAAATTTCCGGGCACTTCTCCCTTTTCACAGTCCAAACTCCCTCCTTATGAGTTTCGGCTGGATCTAGGGTTTAGTGTCGTAGGATAAGGGGTTCAATGCCGTTGAGAGTCTCCGTCTCCCTCCCGCCAGAGAAAGCCAGCCAGGTTCTCAGGCACCCGCTCTCTCCACACGCACGTCTCCGTACCTCAGCTTTTTGCAGCTCCTCTGGGTCTCTGTGAGCCCCTCTCTTTCCTTCTAGTTGTAGAATTTCCACTCAGTCAGCTTTCCTGTGGTTCTGGATGATGTTCGTTCTGTCTTTTAGTTGTAGTTTTGAAATTGTTGTGCGAGGCAGCAGTTTAGGTGTTCACCTATGCCGCCATCTTGGTTTCTCCTACATACTACCCTTGATTTTTGCTTCTTAGCCTCAAAATCCTAAAATATTTACTGTCTGGCCTTTTACAGGAAAGGTTTGTTGACCCTTGCTCTTCTGTTTGCTAACTTGATTCTTCTGCGCACTCACCCTCTCCCTACCTTTTCCCTCACTTTCTGTTCTGAGGAAGCTAAAAGGAGAAAACAGTGAGTGAGGTCAGTATGTTCTTAGGGTCAAAACTGATGAGAAAAATGTCCAGGTTCAGTTGGGAAAAAGTAATTTGGATGAGCGCAGCCCTTCCTATTCAGCGATGAAGTGCGAACTCTTCCAATAGTTACATATTGCATTAAATAAAAACTCAATCGGTGTGAGAGTTTCCTGTAAAAATACCTCCCCCCTTTTTAAAATTAAGGTGTAATAAGTCTGAATTGTTGAAAAAGCCAACATATCATTGATTTCAGAGCATCAGCTCTTGAGGGAAACATAGTGTTGGAGAGCTGAGCGGCCTTTTACCTTTTCCTACTGAAGTTAGCTCCTTTTTCTTTCCTTTAACAGATGAGGAAAAAGAAAATAATAGAGCATCCAAGCCCCACTCCACGCCTGCTACTCTGCAATGGTAAGTTCCTTTTTTAGCAAGTTCTCTCTTGATGGGATGCTCATGTAACTATATCTTCATACTGCTTGGAGGGCACATGGCTTGGCTATTTTGACATTGTCATGATACTGTGACATCTAATGGCCCATCTGCAACCTCTTGAATTTGCAGGGATGTGTAAAATACTCAAGTTGGATCTAGCCTGGAGATTTGAATTTTGATAATTTATTTTGGGGTGGATTCCACCCCTTCTTCCCCCCCCCCCCCATTATCAAAATACTGGCAAGGACCAAATTCCACATGGGTGTTATTAATTGATTTTAACGGAATCCATACTTCAGTTAATAATGATGCAGCAGACTATATAGAAACATAGGTATAGCCACCCCATCAATCAGCCTTAATGAATTAACAATTATTTGCAACTACTAAGCAGTTATGTTAGCATTAATAAGAATTATCCACTAGAGTGGCTTTCTCTTTAGTATTTGGAATTTCTGGGCTTGATGTAATATTTAGTGATGGTGTTTACGTGGTTGCACTCATGTTTGGAAGAAAGGCAGAGAAAAATCAGGAAGATGGAGAAGAGAATGAGAAAGCAGATGGTCATTAATGAGCAAATCGTATTAGGTTCTCTCGTCTAATCCAGCCACAGGCAAGGGGAAAATAGCACTGGGAGAGAGCATTCAGGAACATTAATCAATCTTCAATCTTCTCTAACGAGAGTCTCAACCATCAACTTGCTTTGCTCCAAGGATAGCCAAGTTTTCCAGCCTTCTGTCTGGTTCCCATTGATGTATCCCTATATTCTTTTTCTCATTGCATTTGCTGATTTTTTGCTTTGTTTAAAACTCTGTTCTTCTTTTTTGGTCATATCCCTTTCCCCTTACCCCTGAATGATGGCCACACAAAATTCCGTAATATCAGGACAGCATATGAGGCATCAACATGAAGGACTCTGGGAGTGAGAGTTTCTAGAAATGCAAGAAGTTGACAGACATTTTTGCTTTAATAACTGGAACATGCTGCACATTTTAGAATAAATGGTTTGAAAGGGACTCTAAGGAAATCATCTTATTTGTGTCTGTTGCCTGTGATTCTCTGACATCTGCCTAGCGACAGTGAGGCTATGGAAAGTGCAGTCTCTTAAGTCAGATTACCAGGAATTAACTCACAGCTCTGCTTCTTCCCAGCTGTGGAACTTTGGGCAAGTTCCTTAACCTCTCTGTGCCTCATTCTACTCCCCTGTGAAATGGGGACAGCAGTGGTATCTTCCTCATAGGTAGTCATGAAAAGGAAATGAGTTAGCACAATAAAGTGCTAACAGCATGTGGTAGAGTGAGTGCTTGGTAAATCTTAGCCACCATCAGTGGCTTGCCATACCCCTTCCTCTGAGTCCCACAGAGATGTCCTGGAACAGCGCTTCTCTCTTCCCTGACAAGCGCATAGTCTGTTCTCTTTTTCCTGTGCCTAATTCTATACAAAATACCTGTTTTTTTAAATTAAGGGACACATAGATCATTCTAAAAGGAATTTCATCCTCTAGTTCACAAAGTTAGGCAGTGGATTATTATATTGGCTTCCAAGGGCAAATCAGATTTGAAAATATATAAACTTTAGTCTTATTATTATAAACTAGTGACCAGGTGCATGAAATTGCACAGCCCCGCCCACCTTAAAATTCCCTTTAATTTCTATTACATTACATTACATTACACTAGAAGCGCGGTGCACAAAATTCATGCATGAGGGGGGGCGGTCCCTCAGCCAGACCTGCACCCTCTCCAATCCCTGTGGGATCGGGCCCAAACTAGCAGTTGGACATCCCTCTTGCAATCTGGGACTTCTGGCTCCTAACCAATCCCCTGTCTGCCTGCCTGGCATCACCACTCTGTTTGCCTGATCACCTCTAACTGCCCTCCCCTGCCAGCCTGGTCTCCCCTATTAACATTTCAAAAAAACCTCATCCCCTTCATGCACAATTGTATTTGACTTCATTATTGGCTTCTCCCTCTTACACAATTTTTTTTCTCTCCTTTACGTAACACTTTTTCCTACTGGCTCATCATTTATAAACTTTTCTTTCCTCCTTATTTCCTACTTCTGTCCATCATCCTTCTTCCCATGTTTCTCCTACCTTCCTTCCCTCCCCACATTCCTTCTTTACTTTATCTTTACCTCTGCCCTCCTTCCCCTTTTCCTTCCTTCCCACCTTAATTTTTTTCTTCACTTTCTCCCTCAGATCTGCTTTGCTCCCTCCCCCATCTCTTCCTTCTTCCCATTCTCCTTTTAAGCTCTATCTGCTCCTCTTGAAAACCTGTCTTCCCTCCCTCTTTCTCTCTCATCCTACCTTTCCCATACATTCTTCTCAACTTACTTCCAATGTTTTAATGTCTATCTACCTGCCTAATTATTCACTATCATTTATCTTTTATCTTTTCTGACTCCTGCTTTTAAAATCTGTCCCCAGTATACAACTATACTTGATTTTAATTATAGCTCCTGCAGTTCACTCATACATCCTCTTTCCTTCTTTAACTCTGCTCTCTATTGACTCCTTTATAAAGTTCTTCCCTCCCTCCCTTCTTAAAGCTTCCATTCGGAGGGTGGGGGGATGTTAACCCCTAGTCCAGGGCTCAGTCCCGACCAGATGTTCACCATCCCCTTTTTCCCATCCTCCACTGCAGTCCTGCTCCCATTCCCTGCCCAGGATGTCTGGCCCAGCAAGAGGGGCTGAGGCCTGTGTGGCCCGGGTATTGCTGCTGCCACCATGAAGCAGGAGCACCTCCACCCAGAAGGCTTTGGACCATTCACTACTCTGTCCCAAAACCATGGCCAGATGTGATGATGTGGGGACAGCTATCTTGTGGTGGCCATCTTGTGACAACCTACCAGCCAATGGCCCGCCCCAGGGGTCCACCACCCTCCTCCCACCTCTGGGCAGGGCTCCCACCCCACCCCTCACCAGGCGTACCTGCTCTCCCTCACCGCCCTGCCCCCCATGTCACCACATGTGGCCCCACGTTTCCTTCCCTTTCCTATTCCTGCATCTTTTTCTTGATTTTCTATATTTCTGTTTCTCTTCTCGACCTGTCGCATGCAGACCTGCCTTCCTCTCCCTCTTCTTTCTTATCCCCTCTTATCGTATTCTATCCTACCCCATCCCAGGCCTTGCAGCTGCCTGAGCAGAGTACTGGGACACAGCCTGATGATCCGGTCATGATGTGACACTGTAATAGATAATTTGCATATTTCTCTATTACTACAATAGGTTATATTATATTACATTATAGTATATTCCCAGTGTATGAAATTCTTGCACTCGTGGTGGGGGTTCCTCAGCATGGCCTGCACCCTCTCATAGTCCAGAAGCCCTCAGGGGATGTCAAACTTATGGCTTAGGGCCTAAGCCATCAGTCGGACATCCTTAGTACTGCCAGCTTCTGGCTAAGCCCAGCTTCTGGCTGAGCCTGGCTTCTGACTGAGCAGTGCTCCCCTGTGGGAGTACACTGACCACCAGGAGGCAGCTCCTGCATTGAGCATCTGCCCCCTGGTGGTCAGTGCACATCATAGTGACTGGTCGTTCTGCTGTTCAGTCAATTTGCATATTAGCCTTTTAGTATAAAATTTATGCAATGGGAGGGAAGTGTCCCTCAGCCCAGCTTGTACCCTCTCCAATCTGGGACCCCTGAGAGGATGTTCAACTGCTAGTTTAGGCCCAATCCCTGCTTAAAGCAGCAGTCAGACATCCCTCTCACAATCTAGGACTGCTGGCTCCTAACATCTCGCCTGCCTGGCTGCCTGATTGCCTCTAACCATTCTGCATGCCAACCTGCCTGATAGCCCCATAACTGCTACCCTGCCAGCCCGATCACCTGCAAATGCCCTCATCTGCAGGCCTGATCCTTCCCCTGTAGGCCTGGTTCCCCCCAACTGCCCTCCCCTACAAGCCTGGTCACTCCCATCTGCCCTCTCCTGCAGGCCTGGTCACCCCTAACTGCCCTCCCCTCCTGGCCATCTTGTGACAATGTGGGGGCGACCATCTTGTGGTGGCCATCTTGTGACAACATGGGAGCGGCCATCTTGTGACGCAAGGGCATGAGGGTCAATTTGCATATCACCTCTTTATTATGTAGGATTTTTAAGATAGAATTTCAGTCATTAATTAATTCAAGAAATGTTTACTGAGCACCTTCTACTTCCTAGGCTTATTCTTGGGACTGCAATGATGGGTAAAATGGATAAGAATAGGGGGCTGATGAAGCCCAGCAATCCCATAGGGGGTTCTGAAGCTGGGGTGGCACTTAGAGGGGACTAGAATGGAGGCCATGGACCTGGTCCTTTATTCCCCAACCTGCCCATCTCTGGATGTAGGCTGCCCCCAGGAGGGGGTGTAACTTTGGTTGAGGCAGTTCCTTTCGGCTCCCAGCAGCGGGAAGGGCACCTCAGCTCTGAAGAGTAACCTGGGCACACGCCAGGGCATCTGCTTTGCTCTCCACGCTGAGAGCAGTCTAAGCTTGTCCCAGGAGCTGCAGAAGGTGGCCTGTGTAGTTGGAGCATAGTGAGCAAGGAGGGGGTGACACAGCTGAGGTGGCAGAGGGAGGCAGGGGGAGGGTCTGTGAACAGCAGGGAAGACAAAGTAAGCCATTTCTTTAAACTTAAATAGGAGCAATCATGCTTAAAAGTGGTGTAAGACATGTGACTTCCTATATAAAATTCCACATGAGTAACTATTTTTAAGACACAGTTTCAGAATAAAAACTGTCTCAAAGGGAACTGGATGCACTCTCCACTTTATAAGGAAATGTGACATAATTTATAATATGTCCCTTTCTGCTCTGGCCACCAGGGAGTTCAGAGTGAAATCTGTTGCTTATGTACTTTTCAATCTCTTTCCTTTGTCTGATTTTCTTCTTTTTTAAAAATATGTTACAGCTTTTTATTAAAAAGGCAAGATGCAAATACATTGAGTATGTACTTTTATTTTACATACACAGTAACACATTTCCCTATTTAGAAACAAAAGCATTACAGATAAGGCTGAATCTTTTCTTTGTGTAATTCCTTGCTTCCTTCTTCAGGGCACCCCCGTTACCGGGGAGAAATTCCGACATGTATACATACAGATGTATATGTGCGGCCTTTGCTTGTGCATTTACATGCTCGTATACTAATCAAAGTTTCACCTGTGATTTTTTTTATTTAGTATTTTCTCCTTTTTAAGACATATAACACTAAAACAACAAAAAAAGAAAAACAAAATAAAAAACAAACAAAAAATAAGACATATAACACTAAAAATGCTGTCGTAGGACCTGGCACACTCTGTTGACCCACACTCTCCTTCTCAGGGCAAGGTCCTGGAGCTCTGCCTGCATTAGTCCCTAAGGAACAGCCTCGCTGTGATGGCTGCTCAGGATCCCCTCCCCCCAAAGGCAGCCCAGCATTTATTTCCCCCTTTCCCTCTTGATGGACAGTTTGGTTGTGTCCAAATCTCATCTTCGCCATTACACATAGGGCCACAAAGAATGTCTCCATGTGTCCCCCTTGCACACCTGCTGCAGCGTTTTTCCTGTGCGGGTCAGGGGTTGCACACTTGCCCTCTTTATGGGCATTTGCTGTTTTATATCTTCACTCGCAGAATAAAGTGCTTTTCGTGAAAACAGGAACCAGGCTCCACAGCGTGGCCTCTCATTCTCTGAGGCGTTTGCATCCTTCACGGTGTCCCCTCTCTCCAGTGGCTGTGGGCAGCCCGGCGGGGTGCTGAGGAAGCAGAGGCCTCACCGCCCAGGTGGCTGCCACCTCCCCAAGAGTGCCACACTTTCCCGGGATGCTTGGTTTGTTTGGGGAATTGGATGGGAGCTGTTTGCCTCACCACCTTCCCCCTATCTTGTCATGAGCCTCTTCCCATCTCCCTAGAAATCTAAGAACAAACAACCCAGCAGCCAAACAGCTTGGAATCCTCGAGGCCACGTGATCGGGAGGCAGCTCCCAGCAGGAAACAGACAAATATTGTCCAGTGCCTCCTGCCACACACTTCCCAGCATCCTTGGTCACGAGGGTTAGTAAAGCCTAGCTCGCTGGGGAGGCGAGCGCTACTGGAGTCCGGGCCGCACAATAACCTCTATTCACAGAAGGATTGGGGAAGGGAAAACAGCCTGTCCCACCATCCTGGCCTCCTGGCTGCCAGCACAGGTCCTCTCCTGGCCCCGCCCTCTCACATCTTGTCACTCTCTGGGAGACCCACTTTCCCTTGGGGAATTTTCAGAGGAAGTCAGGCCCTTCCCCTAAGGAGAAGGACACAAGACCAGATTGTCACGTCCTTGCGCGGTAGGGGCAGGGGCATTTTCCTTTCTTTTGAAAAATAAAAGTGAAGCCTTGGGTGGGTGATGGGCTTTCGCTATTCAAATTAATACGAAACGGAGTAAATTCCTGTTTCTCTTTCAAATGTTTCTGGAGGCACAAGATAGAGGATCGGGCAGATACTGCTCCAAAGAAGCGCATTGAAGTTTTAGACCCAGCCAAGCTCCTGGGCCAGACTCATTCATTGGCTCTGACCAATGCCTGATGTTTTGTACCTAATTCTGATCTGAGTCTTTATTCACTGGTGACATAACATCATTTACTTTCATAATGCGAGTTTCAGAAAGGAAAACTGAACACTTCTAGCTCTGAAAGCAGCCAGAGGTGCTAGATAATATGAAGGTGTGGTGTGTCCTGTTAGAAGCCATAGCTACAGGTGGAGAAAGGATGGTTAAGCAGATCAACACGAAGGGTGGACATGTCTTGGAGAATGAGATGCTATTTTGTGGGGCTCAGTTCTTAATTTTTAAAAGGGGGCTTTTTGTGCTGTAGTCAAAGTATAAGATGATAAAACTACTATTTTTAATTTTCATTGATTTTATAAAGAGAGAGAGGAAAGGGCAGGAGAGAGAACTTTAGATTTGTTCTACTTATGCATTAATTGATTGATTCTTTTTAAAAATATATTTTTATTGTTGTTAATATTTTAGATATCTCCCATTCCCCCCATTTCTCTTAAGTGCCTATCTATTCCCACAGGTCTTCACTACTCTATTGCTCGTGTCCATGGGCTATGCATATCTATAATAATAAAATTGTAATATGCTAATTAGACCAGATAGCCAAACAGCATTCTGACAACCTTCTGGATGAAGCTGTGGTGGCAGAGATGAGGCAGAGGCTGCTGCCACAGTGGGGGAAGGGAGGGGACCAAGGCAGAGGTGGTTAGGTTGGGTTCTTGGGACTGCAATGATGCAGTAGGCAGGCAGGTGCTACTCCCACTGGCACCTGGTAAGTATTATGATACCCATGGGGAGTATACCCATACTTGCCACATGCAGGTAGAGATGGTTAGGGACAATCATGCAGGCAGGCAGAGATGGTTAGGGGTGATCAGTCAGGCATGCAGAGTGGTTAGAGATGATCAGGCAGGCAGGCAAGTGGTTAGGGGTAATCAGGTAGACAGAGGGGTTTGGGACGATGAGGCAGGCAGGCAGAGTGGTTGGGGCCATCAGGCAGGTAGGCAGGATTCGTGTTGATCTCCTCATTTCTTAGGAGGCAGCAGTCCCAGATTGCAAGAGGGATGCCTAACTGCCAGTTTAGGGCCTGTGAGATTGGGCCTGTGGGATTGGGCCTAAACTGAAAGTCAAACATCCCCCGAGGAGTCCCAGATTGTGAGAACGTGCGTCTAGACTGAAGCCCCCTTCTTCTGTGCACACATTTTGTGTACCAGGCCTCTAGTAAGTATTTAAAGTTCTTTGGTTTATCTCTTCTCATCCCCTAACCCCAGTGGAAGGGAGGGGGAGAGACCACTGTGAGAGAAACATTGATATGAGAGAGACACGTGATTGGTTGCCTCCCACTCGCACCCAGACCAGGACAACCCAGATATACGCCCTTGACCAGAATCAAACCTGGGACCCTTCAGTCCAGGACCAGTGCTCTACCCACTGAGAAAAACCGGCTAGAGTTCATTGGTTGATTATTTGCCCTGACACGGGGTCAAACCCTCAACCTTGGTGTTTATCAAGATGATGCTCTAACCAACTGAGCTGCCCATGAAGATGTCTTAAGGCCCTGTTTGTAATGTACAGACAGAGAATAGATAGAAAGGGATGGTTTATGACAGTGAATAGTATCTCTGACAACCTCAATTATAAGCTATGACATTTAGCAATTTTTTTAAAATCCTGTTGTCATTTCTTTTGGTTAAATACAGGGGAAAAAATTTCTGTTTTAGACATGTGTGCAAGGATGGGAGAAGTGGAGCCTTTGAGCTGAAAGCCCATGTGTACATGTAAGAAAATAGGTTTAAAATGAGAACCGAGGGGACAAGTATGCCAGGTGCTCTTTGCTCTTCATTATAAAGTACTAATGCAAAGCTTCCTCCATGTGCCCTCAGACGCCACATGCTGAAACCTTGCAAGCAGGTCTTTTAAAAACGTACACCGTGGTTAATGACTCATGCTGGCTAGTAGACGGAGTTCATTATCTCCATAATAGGATCAACTCAATTCAAATATGACCAAGTCATTGAATAGAAGATCAGAAAATGGAAGACGTGGGAAATTGTTTTGTGATCATTAAAAATACCCAGGTATAATGGAGTATTGTTCACCAGGTCAGACTAATGATGTCCTCTAGAAGTGATGGGGAAAGCGGGAAATTTCATCAGATAAGAAGAGAAATAATGAACTGCCTTTCTTTCTGCCATGCCTTGGCTGGGAAGCGGGCATTCCAGTTAGCCACGTCAGCACCCCCCGGGCCCTCTGGACTGTGTGAGGAGGTTTGGGGTAAGGTGTCATGATGCTATTCCTGGTAGCAGCAACTCATCAGATATCAATGCTGCCCTTAATGCCAATTACATCTGTGTCTTCATAGAGCTTATTAAAATGCTTCACCCCAATATCTGGAGGCGGAGAGGAATGAAACAGGTAGAAATGTAGTTATTTAGAAGATGCTGGCCTTAGGCAGGTAACTGCTTAATTAACTCAGCCTTGTGATCTCTGACTTACATCTGGCTCAAATAGTTGGTTGCTGCCATGGGTTCATTTAATGAGATGTATTTTAATCTTGATCTTACATTTTACCCCTGATCTCTTGGCCAGATTTAATGAGCAAACAGGCGGCAAGAATAACCAGAAACTGAGCACAGGGGCCTTAAGTAAAGGAATGAATGGGGGACCTAGAATGTACCGGGAGCCTGTGCTAACACCGCGTTTGGGAGCATCATTCCCCCTAACTCAGCACTCTCCTGCATTTTTTAATCTTGGGGAGTGAAGCCCCCATTCATCCATTCAGCCCAGTTAGGAGCTAAATTAAGAACCTGCCCTGGTTGCTCCCACCCTTCACACATCTGACGACAGGAGACACACACCCTAAATGTTCTCTGCCCCCGAGGCCACTCCTTTGGTTCATGCTCCATCGTTTCTTGCCTCGACTGTCATAATAGCCCCCAATTGGTCTCATTTGTTCGTCCATTCTTTCATTCAACAAATACTAAGCAGTCAGCCACTCTGTGGATTAGGACTCACTAGTCCACCTTGTTCACCCACCATAGAGGGGCCGAAACAGATTTGATTGTGCTACTCCCGTGCTTAAAATCTTAACTGCTCTTCCCACACACATCATTTTAAAGGCGCAGATGCCTTTTATAACACGAATTCTGAATAGTTTGCAATGCATTCTTGTTGAATGTGCCTATGGAATTTTCTGGCCAAAATTAAACTTAGGAACTCATTAGCAAAAGCAAGCAAAAGGGAGATACTTCTCCCCTCTCCGCAGTTGCTTGTGCACGAAGTTCCTGATGCCCAGTTGTTCCTGTGTGTGCCTTCAACCAGAAAATGTCCCACTGCCGTCTAAAGAGTTGAAATCAATGATCAATGTTGATGGAACTGTGAGTAGTCTAAGAAAAAATTTATGGCATGGATTTTGTTTACATTTTTCTATATTCAAGACATTTCTGACAAAAAGGACATGCTGAGCTTTAAATTAATGTTAGTTACTGTTATTGATGACATTATTTTTATTCCTACAGCATCCCGGAAACACTCAGGTCTTCTTGCCTCTGAGTCTTTATTGCTTTGATTCTCTGGCTATCCCTTCATTGCCTTCTGAAAATAATACTTTCGTAGCAGCTCTTCAACTCCAGGGTTGCTAAACTCTTTAAGCCAGGCCATACTCTCTTGTGGGCATTGAAAGTTTCTCCACACCCCCTCTGCCATGGTTCTCTCCCGTTAGATAGTCCTTCATGAGCCACCTCCTCCACAGAGACTAGTAGGTCCATCACCCAAAGTACATGTGCCATGTTTGTCTCAAATCCTTGTTGCTTCTCTTGTCTGCGACCCCTTCCCTCTACCTTGGCATATACCACAGTGGTATAGAGTGAGACAAACTCTCCCATTTACTAGCTAGCTGCATGATCCTAGGCAAATGAGTTCCACTCTTACAGCCTCAGTTTTCTCATCTAAAACATGGGTATCATAATACTTAACAGGTGCCAGGGTTATTGTGGGGATCAAATGAGATCCTGATACCCAGAGCCCCGCAGAATAAGAGTTTGCCAGATGCTGGCTGATGCTGTTGTTACAAAATTGCAATCCCAATTCATCCATGAAACCTTTATCAGCTGCTCTCATCTAGCACTAAATCTCTCTGTTTTCCCACCTTCCACTGTGCCTGTGGTCAGCAGGTTATAATTCTTAAAATATTCTTAGTTCTGTGCGTTATTCTCCCCAGTTAAACTGCACTATGAACTAGGGCAGTGGTCGGCAAACTACGGATCGTGAGCCAGTTTGCCAACCACTGAACGAGGGCATAGGTCGTGTCTTATGTCAACACAGGAGCCAACAGAAGCCAGACCAGGCACAGAAAATAGATTGGGTATAGGGAAAACAGGAGGAGTGAGGCCTCTGGCCAGTTTGAGGGCACATGTAACTCGGGCCCTTTGTTGTCATGCGGGAATATGGGACCAGTGTTGCCAGACCTCAGCCTTTTCAAGAGAAGCCAGAAATCCAGATTCCAGTGTGAAATGTCCTGAGTTTTCAAAGTTGGGCCAACACTGTTCAGGCCAAACAAAGCGTGTCTGTGAGACCCCAGCTTGTGAGCGCTGTCTTCCTCAGATGGCCCTGCGAGTTTGTGCGTATGCTTGTTATTTAGACTAACTCTGAACTCCCTCTCACAGAGAAACAGCACTGTGAGTGGCACTTGGGGGTCCAAACTAAGCTAGAGGGCGGACTCCCTTCCAGAGCAGACCTGAAGCTCAGGTAGTCCTAAGGACCCTAATCTCTGCATGAAGCCACTTTCCACACATTTAGGGTTGCGAGTTATGATGCTGGGGACACATATTCTAGAATGGAACCCTCTTGGGACAGGGCCTTTGTTTTATTCACTGCCATTTCCTTAATGTTTCAGATGCTGCCTGGCATTCAGTAAATATTGTTAAAAGTTACCTGTGTCTCTGTCCAGCTGCCCACTATCAACCTGTTCTCTGTGTGCAAACAAGGACCATGTTGCTCACCATGGTGTCCCCAGCACCTGTTGAGTGAGAGGAGACCAACTGGTATTTGTTGAATGACTGTATGACTGACACCATCTATTCATCAGACACTGAGCACCTGCTTGGTGCCAAGGAATATGCTGGGCTTCAAGGATGCAGAAGTGACTCAGACTCAAGGGACTGGGTTGCCCAGAAAGTATTGCATAAAGTATTTCCTGAAACATTTTTAAAAACGGTTATGAGTTAGTCAGTGTTCCCCTTCCCAGAAAAGGAGGCTGGATGGATGCGGTGACCAGGGACTCTTCAGCACCGGCTTCCTCATTTATCTGAGCATCCTAGGGCTGTGTGTGTCCATCAGGTTTGACTACGAAAGACTGATCTTTCAAACGTCAGAGTGAGCCAACGAGCACTGCCTTTCAAGTGGGCACCTCGGGAGGCAGTGCCCTCATTCCACTCCTGTTACGACAGCACTGGACTACTTCCTGGGCAAGCGCCTCAGGGAAAGTTAGGAGCCAGTTGAGGACGTTTGTGTCATTGCTTTAGAATTATGCCTTATTTTCCACCCCCTGCCCCTCAAAAAGTGTTCTGTTCCTCAAACTTGATTCCAAATGACTTTGGGTTGTTTCCTAAAATCCAGCTTATGATCAAAGGAGGACTGTTTTCTGTGGGTGAGTTTATTGGACGTGTGTGCCCGGGCTCTGAAGGTGGCAGGGCCTGGGGAGAAGCCACAGGGCCGTGTGCCCTGGCAGCTCTGCTTGAGAAGTGGTTAACCTTCCCGTGTGTCCATGGGAAAGGAGGCAGGAGTCACCTTGATGCCTGCATTCTGGTGTGTGGGTTAAAGAGGAGAGAATCTAGTTTGCTTTCATGTTCTAGCACAATATCTAGCACACATCCTTGACCTAGAGGAGCCCCCAGAGGTTTTATGAAGAGAAAAGTGGATGGTGATGATGAGGCCCAACATTTAAGTACTTACTGGGTGCCAGGCAGCATGCCAGCACATGACACAAATGACATGATCATCACAACACCTGGTGAGGTGTTTATCACCATCACCTCCCAAAGGAAACTGAGGCCCACGGCTGAGTAACTTGCCCAAGGTCACCAAGCCCACAGGTGACAAGGCTGGGATTTGACCCAAGTTGAAAGTCCCTGTCTTGTGCTGGTGAGAAAGGTAATGGGATAGAATCGTAGACCAGTGATACTAGTACAGCCCAGAGGCAATCCTAGCGGAACCAGGTGGTGCAGCTCCCTGCTGTGGCTGGAAAGCCTCCTGCGGTTGGCGGTCAGTGACTGTCCAGCTGCCCAGTCTCTCCTGGGCACTTGTTTCCCAGGCCGTCCCCACCCACTGCTGCATGTCAACCAAACACACTCTGTGATTGTGACACCCATTAGAAATGCTATACAGTGAGTGTGTGGTTTGAAGCTGGCTGAATGGGGCACCTGCAAGATCCTATACCGTTTTGGGAATTTTGGGGAACTCAGTCCACCCAGGATGTAGCCACGCCAAAGACAGTACCGAGGAGAAGGACTGGGAATTTGGTTTGAAAACATGACCAGCAGGTATTCCCACAGGAGCCAGGAGTCCGCTTACCTCCTCACTCCATCGTGACCTTGGGCAGGTTGCTTGGTCCTCCAGGGCCTCAGTTTCCCCATCTGTAGGAAGGTAATTTTTTCTGAGGTCTTCTCAGCTCTGGAAGAGGACTAGAAAGACCATCCCTGTCTGGCTTGGGGCTTGCTCATGGGGCGTGTGTTCATCTCCCCAGGCTGGAGGAGAACTATGAGATTGCAGAAGGGGTCTGCATTCCTCGCAGCGCCCTCTACATGCACTACCTGGACTTCTGCGAGAAGAACGACACCCAGCCGGTCAATGCTGCCAGCTTTGGAAAGGTGAGTCTTGCCACCGGGCTCATTCTTCCTCCCTTTTCAGTAATTTATGCGTAGTGCTTCATCCTGTGACTTGGATCTTCGTAAGTTACCAACCTTTGGTAACTTTGCTGTAATACTTCACTGCAAAAAGTTTAAACACTTGTTAAAGGAATACAAAACCACATACCAAAACAAAGTAATTCCAAAGTATTAAAAACTTCAAATAATTCAGGCAGGTCATAAAGGAAAAAGCAAACATCTAACTTGAATGTCCTCGGTCTTTAATTGGCAGAAAGTAACTTCTTTCCTCTGCGAGGCTAATACTGAACTCCCAAGCGTAATGTTAGTGAGCCTGGGATGGGCAAACTGCTTGGCTTTGTAAAGGGAATGCCCTGGGGACCCTGGGAAATGGCCTTGTCTGGGAGGCGTCCGCTGGCAGGGAGGGGGTGGTGTTTGTCATGTCACTGCAGGCTTGGCTGTTCTCTATCCATCTTATGATAAAAATATATTCCACACTTAGTGCTGTGTCTACAAAAAAAAATGTGATCCCTGGTCATTCATATTTACCAAGGGAAGCTGTTGGAGCAATCGATGACTGACTGTGATAGATCTACATTTTTACCCTTCCAAAATATCCAATGTAGCTTGAGCCAATACATCCAAATTCTTTCTCCTTTCATTAGTGTCTTTTCTCTCTAATTTTTACTGCATCCTTACCAGTTTTCTGAGCGCAGGCATAGCCAGGACTGGAATGGAAAAAGAGTCAGTGTGTGTCAGGAGTTCCCTTCACAGGTCCCCAACAGATAAATCCAACAGGAGAGGGAAAAAAAAGAGGTGTCAGACCTCAGCCGAACTCCCTGGAGAGTTTACAGTGGAGTGGCTGAGAACTGGCTCCACTCGATAAATAGGAAGATGCTCTGGTGACTTAAGGAGGGGAAATATTTTTGTGATGCTCTGATGCTATTTCTCCAAAGCGAAAAAAATTTTTTAAAAGTCAGTGAAGAAGCCACCTTTGCCATTTCATTCACTCATTTCTCTAGTCCCTGGGTATTAGCGGAGATGGGTGGTGAGGCAGGCAGTTTTAGGCTGCAGTGGCCCAGCTGCAAACTGGCGTGGGGCCTCATGTGGAGGGGCTCACAGACCAGAGGGAGACCTTGGCAGGTGGGAGAAGGAAAAGCAGACCAGGAATGCATGGGACCCTGGAGCTTGGTCATGTGTCTGTGGTCCTGAAAACATACATTTACATCCGCACCGTCCCACACAGTGGCCACAATAGAAAGTCCAGCTCAGGCCTCTCAGATGGAGGGGCAGGTTGGGTGAAATGAAAGACCAAGAATCGTGCCTCTCCTGGACTTGGCCTGAACCTCTCTGAGCCTCAGCCCTCTGGGCTGTGAGTGGGGATGTTGTTAGATTCGGGTGAGAGGGCATCAGTGCATTGTTCACTCAGCCTTCAAGGGGCTCAGATATTAGCTAACACCTCCATGTACCATTACAACTGTTGTTGTTTTTGTGAATTCTCCAGGAGAAGTTTGTGTGCAGAAAACAATAGCCATTCATTAGCTTAGATTCTGGGACAAAAACAAGCAAAAACAAAAAGAAAACAAAAAAAAACCCCTCCCCATTTCTAGAAACTCTAATTTGTCTGTGTGAGGACCTTCTATTGTTTTTTCTCAAATAATTTTGTAACTCTGTTGTCAGCTTAGGGTTTCTTTGACCTCATGCGTGGTCCAAATAAAATTGATTGAACTCTGCCCCTCATCTCAGAACCCCAGTTTCATTCCTATTTTAAATCTCAAGCCTGCCACCAAGATTTGAGCAAATCCCAGAGCACTTGAATTGGGCAAAAATTGAGTTGGGACTCTTCCTCTTCCTATTCCTCCTCTCTCGCCACATATGGCTGATAACTTACATTGAAATACAATCAAGTTCTTCGGTCACACGAGCCATATTTCAAGTGCCCAGTGGCCACATGTAACTCGGGGTGACCATATTGGGTCCACAGATAGGCATTCCCATCATCACAGGACGTTCGCTTACACAGCCTTGCTCTGAACATTGTGAGCCAGGAGTGAATTCAGGGCCCTCTGCACTGTGCACATGACAGCCCTAGTGATCCTAGTGATGGGAGTTTGTAGGGGGCTTTACACCCCATACTGTCATATGGAAGGAACGTCACTATCTCAAAACGCTGTTCCCCGCTGCCCCCCACACAGGAGGCTCACTGGTCCTCCACCTGCCAGTTCCCCTCCTTCTCAGCCTTCTCTATTCTGCTGTCTCCTCCTTTCTCCACTGCCGCCTCCTGCTCCCCTCTCTCCTCCTTCCACCAGGTTCCCTCTGTTCCCTGATCTTTGGTTTCTCTTGATATCCATGCCCACAAGTCTCATTTACCCGAAACGGCTACTCAAAACATTTTTCCAAATATTGTTTCCTTTCTAAGAAGAAATGCAGTGGCAGACACTTCCAAAATAGTAATTAAAATAAGTACCCAACCATTCAGATAAACATATGCCTTCCTTTCAGTCCAAAAGCAAGGACCTGCTCTAATGGATCCACAGTGCTAATGCAAAGGCTCTGCAGCTGCCTTGCCATCGATTGCAAATGCCCTGGGACCTGGGGCTTCCTTGCTGAGGCTCCTAGCCCATCAGGCTTTGCCCGCTCCTACTGCCAGCTCAGGCCAGGGAAGGTCCCTCGACTGGACTCACTTAACTTTTCTGAGCATCCGTTTCCTTATCTTTAGACCAGAATAATCCCTTACCAAATTACTCTAGGGAGAAAATGGGACAGAGTTTAAGAGAGCATTTTTAAAAATGCAAAGCACTCTACCAACGGAAGAAATCACTATTATCTAGAATTGGCTCCACTCCATCCTAGATCCTCTATTTCCTCACTATGCTTTATTTCTCTTTACAATACTTATTACTGTCTAAAGATATATATATGTGTGTGTGTGTATGTGTGTAATCACTAATATATAGTATATATAATTATATTACATCATCTATTGAAGTGATATATATGATATAATTAACATGTAGCATATATAGTTATTTATATAATACTAGAGGCCCAGTGCATGAATTTGTGCATGGGTGGGGTCCCTTGGCCTGGCCAGTGATTAGGACCATTTTACCCAGTCCTGAACAGGACCAATCAGGATGGCTGGCTGGAGGGAGGGACCGCAGGAGGTTGGCCGGCCACAGGAGCTTGGGAGGGGATCACACCGTGGGGAGTGACTTTGTTTTTTTATAAAGGGTCAGGAGAGCCTCTGGGCAGCCCAGGCCGCTTACTCTGCCAGCTTTCAGCGGTAGCTCTCCCTGAGACTGGGGGACTCGGGTGGGGTATCACCATCTTGTGCTATGGGTGCTGCCATTTTGTTGAGGAGTGATGGTTAATTTGCATTTTACTCTTTTATTAGCTAGGCTAGGATATAGCCTAAGTGACCGAACAACTAAATAACCAGTTGCTATGATGCATATTAATCACCAGGGTACAGACACTCAATGCAGGAACTGCCCCTCCCAGTGACAGCAGCCTGGCCTGGGGTCTCAGCCTGGGAGGGGCACACATCCCCACAGCGCAATCCCCTCCCAGCAGTGGCATCTTGGGGTCTCAACCACTGAGGCACACCAGCCAGGCAGATATGGAGGAATCTTAAATGTTCTTTTTAAAAATATATATATTTTATTGATTTTTTACAGAAAGGAAGGGAAAGGAATAAAGAGCTAGAAACATCTATGAGAGAAAAATATCAATCAGTGGCTTCCTGCACATTCCCCACTGGGTATGCACCCCCAGCCAAGGTACATGCCCTTGACTGGAATCGAACCTGGGACCCTTAAGTCTGCAGGCTGATGCTCCATCCACTGAGCCAAACCAGTTAAGGCTGTCCAATATGTGAAAGGGAAAATCCTACTATTAAAGAGGGAATATGCAGGGGAGGGCATTTGGGGTGACTGGATTGTCAAGGGAAGGCAGTTGGAGATGATCAGGCTGGCAGGAGAGCAGTTAGGCATCAATCAGGCTGGCAGGGTAGTGGTTAGGGGGTGATCAGGCTGGCAGGTAGAAGCGGTTAGGGGCAATCAGGCAGGCAGGTGAGCAGTTAGGAGCCAGCAGTCCCAGATTGTGAAAAGGATGTCCAACTGTTTGTTTAGGCAGTTGGACATCCCCTGAGGGGTCCCAAATTGGAGAGGGTGCAGGTTGGGCTGAGGGACTCCCCCCCCAGTGCACGAATTTCATGCACCAGGCCTTTAGTGTGTGTGTGTGTGTGTGTGTGTGTGTGTGTGTGTGTGTATGCACACATACACATATATAGATATATATAGATATATATTGATATTTAAAGAGGTAATATGCAAATTAGGCTGGGACTCTGTAATGGGTCACGACCAGGCAAGAGGAGGTTGCACATGCAGGTGATGCCGGGAGTGGAGTCAGAGTCAGAGGCAGGGGTTCCTTCCCCGAGCCATTGTGACAGCTTGGGCATCCCCAGAGCAGACACAGGCAGGGGCCCGGGGGATGCTGTGAATCAGGTGTGGGTCCCGGCCCCCCACAGTACCAGTCCGGCCTCCCGTGGCGCCAGTCTGGCCTGAGGCCTGTGGTGGCCAGTGCTGCATGAGTCAGGCGCAGGTCCCAGCTCCCCACGGGGTGCCTCCTCACATAGTGGGAGGCAGGGTGCCTCCTCGCATGATTTCAATCACTTGCTGGGCCTCTAGTATATTACAGTAGTACCTCGAGATACGAGTTTAATTCATTCCGTAACCTTGAGGCGTGGGAAACTATGAGACGCTCGAGTCGAGGTAAACTGGTGTATCGTGTGCAGCTGGCCGATCCGCGAGATTACTCCTGTCTCAAATGTTGCTCGTATTTCAAAGCAAAAATCGCTCGCTCGACGGCTCGTATCTCAAAAATTTTGTATGTTAGGGCACTCGTATCTCGAGGTACCACTGTATAATGTACTAGAAAGGCCCAGTGCATGAAATTTGGCATGGGAGTGAGGGGCTGTCCCTCAGCCCAGCCTGCACCCTCTCCAATCTGGGACCCCTTGAAGGTATCTGACTGCCCATTTAGGCCCAATCCTACTGAGATTGGGCCTAAATGGGCAGCCGGACATCCCTCTCATAATCCAGGACTGCTGGCTTCCAACTGCTTGCCTGCCTGCCTTCCTGATTGCCCCTAACTGCTTCTGTCTGCCAGCCTGATCAACCCCTAACCATTCCCCTGCCAGCCTGATTGATGCCTAACTGCTCCCCTACTAGCCTGTTTGCCCCTAACTGCCCTACCCTGTGGGCCTGGTCACCCCTAACTGTCCTCCCCTGCCAGGTCTGGTCGCTCCTAACTGCCCTACCCTACTGGCCTGGTCCCCCCGCCCAACTGCTCTCCCCTGCAGGCCTGGATCCCCCCAACTGCCCTTCCCTGCAGGCCTGGTCGCCCCCAACTTCTCTCCTCTGCCAGTGTGATCACCCCTAACTGCCCTCCCCTGCAGGCTTGATCACCCCCAACTGCCCTTCCCTCCCAACTGCCCTCCCCTATTGGCCATCTTGTGGCGGCCATCTTTGACCACATGGGAGCAGCCATCTTGTGTGTTGGAGTGATGGTCATTCTGCATATAACTCTTTTATTATATGGATAACTCTTTTATTAGATAGGATTATACTATATTATGTATCTATATATTATATATTAATATATATGTTTGCATATATTACAATTATCTGTAACTATCATATATATGACTAATATATACTATATATTACATATATATTAGTTAATGTGTTTTGTCTGCCTCCTTCTCTAGAACAGAAGCTGCATAAGGACTGTTTTATTTATGATGAATACCTCATCCCCAGAATAGTGCCCAGCACATAACAATAAACCCTCAGATATTTGTTTAATTTGAATGACTTTTATTAGTAGTATTTGCCAGGGGCCATGTGAATCATTTGAACTGTGAATTTGTTTACCTCATACGGTAACAATATGAAGTTGGCATTGTGCCTATTTTCCATGAGCTCGTTTGCTGAGTAGGGTTGAACTTGTTAATGTACCCAGTGGCAACTGGCTGTATTTCTACTTACTTTGAAGAGCCCACCTTGAAAGTCCCGTGTCCGACTTTCCTGCCATGACTTCTGACCACGATGCAGGAAAATCCCACTACATCTGATCGTGCTCAGCCATCACACCAGTCTCAGTAAGATAATTTAGAGTCACTCTCAGCTATGAAAAAGTCCAGTTTGGTCCAAATTAAAACTTCCATCTCACATCAAAGTCAGAGCCCTTCCATTCCGGTGGCTCAGAATTTGCTTTGTGAAAGTGGGGCTGACTCTTTCTCTCTCCTCTTCTGGCTCCTCCCTTCCTGACCGAGAGTCACATGCTCACCATGGAAGCCACAGCAGAGGACAAAGGAGCATCCTTAGGCTCCTTCGGGGATGGTCTTTTTCCAATTTTCAGGAAAAAAAAATAGTACATGGAATTTACTTATGACATTCTTGCATATGTTATTTTAACATTTTAAATTGATTTTTAGAGAGTGAAGGAGAGGGAGGGAGAGAGAGAGAGAGAGAGAGAGAGAGAGATAGAGAGAGAGAGAGAGAGAGAGAGAGAAACATCGATTAACTGCCTCCTGCATGCTCCCTAGCAGGGCTTGAGCCCAAAAACCAGGCATGTGCGCTGACCAGAAATAGAATTGGCAAGCTTTTGGTGCACAGAACGATGCCCAACCAATGGAGCCATACTGAGCAGGCCTTGCATATGGCTGGCATATGTTATCCTTAACCTTCAGTTTATGCTGTGGAATGTCCTTGTCAGGATGTCTGATTTCATACTAGACTTCACATTTTCTTATTTCAGGTGCCCTTAGCGTCATGCACTGTAAAAACTAAAATTCTGATATCAAATTGTTTGGGTTTGGCTTGCCTCTCCATTACTTACCAACCATGTGAGTTTAGGTGATATAATAGCTCTGGGCCTTAGTTTCCTCATCTGTAAAATGGGAAAATGATAGCAGCCACCTGACAAATTGTTGAGATAAGAACTGTTAAAAGGATGTCCTGAGCACAGTGCCTGGTAAATATAAACACTCAGTGCACGTTAGCTGTAATTATACTTTCAGTTTATCATAGCAACATTTCATGACTTTAAAACCTGATGCTTTTAATATATCATCACTAACATCAATTTTCATCTCTTCTAGCTGCTCTTCCTTCTGAACAATTGAAAGAACAATTGTTCTAAAAATGTCCTACATCACACACACGTTGCCATCACCACCCTCACCCTCTCTTATTACCGTCTTCAGAATTATTCCATTTTTGACTTAACCTGTATCTTATGTAACCCACCTTATTCTAGCTAAATCGGTGAGTGATAACTGTCTTTTCTCAGACTCATACTTGTAACCATCATCCAGTTACCTTAAGGACAATCCTGGGCTCACATATGGGCTTTAGGACTTTGTGGAATTGTCATCTGTGGTACCCTGCAAGGGACAGTAGATTAACTGTTACCTTCCTAGCCAGCAGGTTTTCATCCTTCACCAATCAATGTGCATGATTTGAAATCCATTTCTGTTTCAATGCACTAGATACAGATTTCTTGTAAATTTTGGAAATTTCTCTTGGGGAATTTCCTATGGAACTTGTAGCATTTTACCTTGTGGAACATGAGTGCCTGGCACTCAGTGGGTGCTATCGAGAAAAGAGATTATCAGTTGGCCCTGGCCAAGTGACTCAGTTGGTTGGAGTATCATCCCGTACACAAAAAGGTTGCAGGTTTGATCCCCAGTGAGGGAGCATATGGGAGGCAACCAACCAATATTTTTCTTTCTTTCAAATAAAAATATCAATAAATATATCAAGTGAGGGTACAAAAAAGTTATCCAATAGAGTTACATCAGCATACAAAGATTATTTTTGTAAATACCTATCTCAGGATGATAGCAGCAAGGTGTTTTTAAAATCTTTATTCATACCACAGGCTTCATTATTTTTTCTTCTCTAGAAAAGGGGCTATAGGTCTGTTGTCAACAAAGAAAGCGAGAATGCCACATTCAGACTGAAAGTTGTGACCATTAGAACCCCTTTAATCAACTTCTTTCCCTAATAATTTCTCTTTCTCGTTCAGAAAATAATTTAAGAGTGGACAGGGGTGGACCCTAATTAAAGGAAAGAAATGTGACAGGGGTTTTTAAGAGCAGGCACAAGACTTCTGCAATCATTGTTGCAAAATAGTAACTTGTCATTGTACAAATTTCTTGCTGTTTGAAAAGCCCATCTTCTTACCCGCCACCCGACTGGCCTCTGAAATAATAGCCACAGTTCTTCTGTTTAAACTGGGCTCAGCAGAGTTGGATTCTTACTTATACCGGAGTTTGTCTCCTTCAAAATATGGGGAGGAACTGCACTTATCCTGTTTCTTTGGAACTTCTTTGAGATCACTTCTTGTTGGTGACAGATCTTTGCCTGCTGAGGTTGGGTTGAATTTTTTGAAGTAGCCAAAAGCCTTTGTTCAGAGCCATTCTGATGACTACATTTACAGACCAAGCTGGACCAAGATCATATGATTTGGGTCCAAATTAAAACAAGGCCTGTCTGTAGAGTCATGAGACTGAGTGGCTTTCCTGTGTGGCTTTGAAGGTGTCACTTGATGTGACACCTGGAGAGAACATCCAGGGTTTCATGCACAAGTAGTGGGCATGTCGCTGACTCCCAAGGGTGTGGGCAACAGTGAAGAGCTGGAGAGAGCGTGGAACAGAGTCCCGCTTCTCCCTCGGGCCGGAGCCTGTGACTATGAGCAGCCTCAAATCAGCCACTTTGGATCCCATCCTGTTCTCTCTCCTCCAGAGTTTAGGATAAAACACCTGGTTAGTGCCCAGTGGGTATCTGTTCCTCCTCTCCCTCTTTCCCTTTCTTATCTTAAAAGAAGATGGTTCGAATACGCTGTTTCAGGAATGTTTACCTAAAACTCACTCATGTATTTTGAAAACTGAATCCCCCTAATTATGTCAGGAAAGCCGGCATGCTGAGTCTCCTTCAGCCTGAAGCAAGGGACTGGGGTGATGGCTATGTGACCAGCACCACCTGGGAAAGAATCCCGCAGCTTCAGAGAGTCATTCTCCTGGGATTCCCCACGTCCCACGCCGACCTGGAGCCCCCAGCCCGGCTGCCTTGCCGGCTGAAAGGGAGAAGGGTGGAATTCCCGAGTAATTAAGGGGAATTTGGAAGGCTGGGTGTTGCGGAATGTTAGATCACTAGCGAGAACAGCATGTGGCGTTCTTTAGGCAGGCTTCATTGAATCCACACAAAAAGAGAAAGAGGGGCTGCCTGCCGTCTGCTCATTTATCAAACAGTGAAGCTCAGCTCTCACCGCTCCACAAAAGTGTCGGGCTGTTTGCTGAGTCTTGCTCCAGAAATTAAAAGCCGAGCAGCCTTCTCGGGGCCGGACCGACCCTGCATTTTCCCTGCATTTTGCGACTGAAACGAAATGGTACTGGGCTTTCAGATTCGGGGACCAGCAGATTATTTGGTGAAAGGAGAGGAGAATAATTTGTGGTGTGCAGCCCATTAGAAACAGTTAAAAAGGGGAGGGGAAAGCCAGCTCCATTCCCACTGGGTTTTGTTGGGGCGGGAAGGAGGAGGCCTGGTGCAGCGGCCTTTCTTTGCTTGAGTGGGAAAAGTCCTGACCTCCATTTGGGCAGAATGGGATATGGTTCAGCAGAGCCTCCCTTCCCCCACCCCCAGCCCTTCCCACAATTCCTCTCCTCTGAGCGCTTCATGTGAAATCACCTTTTCTCTTTTGCGGGGAGGAGGGGAGGAGTTGGCCATCCAGTATGTTCAGATCAAAAGCATTTTCACCAGCAGAACTGAGTATTCCAACCTCACACATACATTGCTCGGGACACCAGACTCTCCCGCAGCGGCCTGAGAAATGGCTTGCGTGAGAATCCTCTGAAAGTCCATCACAGGACTGAAGCACAGAGCCCTGGGGCTTCAGTGGAAGGCTGGGCTAGAAAAGGATGGTGACAAGTGGAAGGCTTAGTGAGGGAGGCGGAGAGGTGTTAACAGACAGTGGACCCCTTACTCCAGCCCCTCCCTGGCAGCTGGCCATCCTCCCCACCCCCACATCCAGGGATAAGCCAGTGAAAGCCCCACTGAGGCAGAACTTCTCCCCGCCACCCTTCTACTTCCAGCTAATGAAGCTCAGGAGACAAACCCAGGGTCTACGCCCTACTCCCTTGACCCTGCTACAAACCTCTAAGCTGAGCAAGTGTTATCCCTGTTTTATATGTCAAGAAAGCTGGTGTTCAAATGGAAGAGAAAAGGATCTCCTTTGATGTGTTGGGGGTGGGAGGGCACTTTTCACTTTAGCACACTTTCAGAAGCGATAATACCCGTCTACACGTCAGAGAAAGCAATTGACAGTATGTTTTAGGAACCTTGACAGGTTTCTTTCCTTTAATTAAGGTCCTACCCCAGAGCCTTTGCACTGCTGTTGCCCCTGTTATCCACAAGTTATCCACAAGTTTTATTCCCTCCCTGCCTTCAGGTCGCCACTCAAATGCCACCTTTGATCACTGAGTCCTTATCACCCTAAATAAAAACACCCCTACCTCCACATTCCCTATTTCCCTCCACTCTGCTCTTTTTCTCTTTCTTTTCTGTAGCACCTATCTGATAGAAGACATGCTGACATTTTGTTTATTTTTGGTCTTTTCCCACTAGAATGTTAGCTTCCTAAACAAAGGCTGTTTCTGTTTAGGTCAGTGTTTGATTCCTCAATGTCTGACAAAATGTCTGGCATATAGTAGAGTTCAATAAGTATTTGCTATTGATGAATCCAGACTGTGTCCCATTAGGCAACCCATGTGGTTACTTAAAGCTGTAGTTTCTCAAACATAGGAAAGAACAATAGAAAATGAGGCTGGAGATCCAGTTCCTGTAGAGCAGGGATGGGAAACATCTGGCCCAAGGGCCATCTAAGACTCACAAAATCTTTTGATCTGGCCTGCTACTTTTATTTATTTATTTATTTTTAATTTAATAAATATTTATTGTTCACATTATTACAGTTGTTCCTCTACCTCCCCTCCCCCCGCAGGCTCTTCTCCACCCGGTTCCCACTCCACCCTCTGCCCTTACCCCCCCACTCACACGCTGTCCTCATCCATAGGTGTACCATTTTTGTCCAGTCTCTTCCCACACCCTTACACCTTTTCCTCCTTGAGAATTGTCAGTCAACTCCCTTTCTATGCCCTGATTCTATACTATTCACCAGTTTATTCTGTTCATCAGATTTTTTTATTCACTTGATTTTTAGATTCACTTGTTGATATGTATTTGTTGTCCATAATTTTTATCTTTATCTTTACCTTTTTCTTCTTCTTCCTCTTCTTCTAAAGAATACCTTTCAGCATTTCATATAATACTGGTTTGGTGGTGATGAACTCCTTTAGCTTTTTCTTATCTGTGAAGCTCTTTATATGCCCTTCCATTCTGAATGATAGCTTTGCTGGGTAGAGTAATCTTCTTTTTAGGTTCTTGTTATTCATCACGTTGAATATTTCTTGCCACTCCCATCTGGCCTGCATCGTTTCTGTTGAGAAATCAGCTGACAATCATATGGGTGCTCCCTGTAGGTAACTAACTGTTTTTCTCTTGCTGTTTTTAATATTCTCTCTTTGTCTTTTGTTCTTGGTATTTTAATTACGATGTGTCTTGATGTGGTCCTCTTTAGATTCCTTTTGTTTGGGGTTCTGTGGGCTTTCTGGACTTATAAGTCTATGTCTTTCACAGGTAGGGGAAGTTTTCAGTCATTATTTCTTCAAATAGGTTTTCAATATCATAATTCTGATGTTGGTATGCTTGAAGTTGTCCCAGGCACTCCTTACACTGTCTTCCAATTTTTGGTTTCTTTTTTCTTTTTGCTTTTCCGGTTGAATGTTTTTTGCTTCTTTGTATATCAAATATTTGACTTGATTCTTGTGATACTCTAGTCTGCTGTTAGATCTCTCTATAATATTTTTTATTTCAGTCAGTATACGCTTAATTTCTAGTTGGTCCTTTTTTGTATTTTTATTTTTATTGTTTAAAGTATTACATATATTAGTACATATATCTCCTTTTTTTCCCCATTGACCTTCCCCCAGCCTCCCCTAACCTCTGTCACAAGCCCTCATCCCATCCCCCCAGTGTCTTGTGTCTGTTGGTGTGCTTATATGCATGCATACAAGTCCTTTGATTGATCTATTTCCCTCCCCAGCCTTCTCTGTATAATTTAACAATCTATTGGGCGTTTTACTGCCTCTGTATCTATCTTTTTATTCATCAGATTATAATGTTCTTTATTTTCCATAAATGAGTGAGATCATGTATTTTTCTTTCATTGCCTGGCTTATTTCACTTAACATAATGCTCTTCAGGTCCAAACATGCTGCTCCAAATGGTAAAAGTTCCTTCTTTTTTATAGCAGCGTAGTATTCCATTGTGTAGATGTACCAGAGTTTTCTAATCCACTCATTTGCTGATGGGCATTTAGGCTGTTTCCAAATCTTAGCTATGGTGAATTGTGCTCCTATGAACATAGGGGTGCATATATCTTTTGTGATTGGTGTTTCTAGTTTCTTGGGATATATTCCTAGAACTGGGATTACTGGGTCAAATGGGTGCTACATTTTTAGTTTTTTGAGGAAATTTTCTACTGTTCTCCACAGTGACTGCATTAGTCTGCATTCCACCAGCAGTGCACGAGGGTTCCTTTTTCTTCGCATCTTTGCCAGTACTTGTCATTTGTTGATTTGTTGATGATAGCCATTTTGACAGGTGTGAGATGGTATTGCATTGTCGTTTTCATTTGTATCTCTCGGATGATTAGTGACTTTGAGCATGTTTTCATGTCCCTTGGCCTTCTGTCTTCTTTTGAAAAGATTCTGTTTAGGTTCGTTGCCCATTTTTTTAATTGGATCATTTATCTTCCTTTTATTAAGTTATATAAGTTCCCTGTAGATGTTGAAGATTAAAACTTTATCAGTGATAACATTTGCAAGTGTGTTCTCCCATACAGTGGGCTTTCTTGTTGTTTTCTTGATGGTTTCTTTTGCTGTGCAAAAGCTTTGTATTTTGATGTGATCCCATTTGTTTATTTTCTCTTTAGCTTCCATTGCCCGAGGAGCAATATTGGTGAAGAAATTGCTTCAGCATATGTTTTTTTGCTGCCTGTGGATTCCTGTAGTATTTTTATGATTTCCCATCTTATGTTTAAATCCTTTATCCATTTTGAGTTTATTTTTGTGTATGGTGTAAGTTTGTGGTCTAGTTTCATTTTTTTGCATGTATCTTTCCAATTTTCCCAACACCATTTATTGGAGAAACTGTCTTGACTCCATTGTATATTCATACCTCCTTTGTCAAAGATTAATTGAGCATAGTGGTTTGGGTCAATATCTGGATCTCTTTTCTATTCCATTGGTTTATATGTCTGTTCTTGTGCCAGTACTAGGCTGTTTTGAGAACTGTGGCTTTGTAAATACAGCTTGAAATCTGGTATTGAGATCCCACCTACTTTATTCTTCTTTCTCAAGATTGCTGTGACTATTCAGGGTCTTTTTTTATTCCAGATGAATTTTTGGAGAGTTCTTTCTAGGTCTGTGAAATATGCCATTGGTATTTTAATGGGGAGTGTATTGAATCTGTAGATTGTTTTGGGTAGTATGGACATTTTAATGGTGTTGATTCTACCAATCCATGAACATGGGATGTTCTTCCATCTGTTTATGTCTTTCTCTATCTCTTTTTTCAATGTCCTGAAGTTTTCTGCGCATAGGTCTTTTACCTCCTTCAGTTTATTCCTAGGTATCTTTCTTTTTTTGGTGGGATGGTAAACGGGATTGCTTTTTTAGTGTCTTTCTGTAAGCTCATCATTGGTGTATAGATTTCTTGGCGTTAATTTTGTATCCTGCTACATTGCCGAATTCATTTATTAAGTCTAATAATTTTTTGATGGAGTCTTTTGGGTTTTTTATGTACAATATCATGTCATCTGCAAATAAGGACAGCTTTGTTTTTTCTTCTCCAATTTGGATGCCTTTTATTTCTTCTTCTTGTCTAATTGCAATGGCTAATACTTCTAGTACTATGTCGAACAGGAGTGGTGAGAGTGGGCATCCCTGTCTTTGTTCCTGTTCTTAGGGGAAATGGTTTTAGTTTTTGCCCATTGAGTATGATGTTAGCTGTGGGTTTATCATATATGGCTTTTATTATGTTGATGTATCATTCTTCTATTTCCACCTTGTTGGGAATTTTTATCAAGAAAGGGTGGTGGATTTTGTCAAGTGTTTTTTCTGCATCAGTTGATAAGACTATGTGGTTTTTGTCTCTCAGTTTGTTTATGTGATGTATCACGTTGATTGATTTGTGGATATTATACCATTCTTGCATTCCTGGGATAAATCCTACTTGGTCATGGTGTATGATCTTTCTGATGTACTGCTGGATCATATTTGCTAGAATTTTGTTGAGGATTTTGCCATCTATGTTCATGGAGGGATATTGGCCTGTAATTCTCTTTCATTGTGTTGTCTTTATCTGGTTTTGGTATTAGGATGATGCTGGCTTCATAGAAGGAGCTTGGAAGTGTTTCTTCATCTTGAATTTTTTGGAATAGTCTGAGGAGGACAGGTTTTAGGTGTTCCTTAAATGTTTGGTAAAACTCCCCTGTGAAGCCATTTGGCCCCGGGCTTTTGTTTGCTGGAAGCTTTTTGATGACTGCTTCAATTTCTTCCATAGTTATTGGTATATTAAGATGTTCAGATTCTTCCTGATTGAGTTTTAGAAGGTTATATTTTTCTAGGAATATATCTATTTTTTCCAGGTTGTCCACTCTGTTGGCATAGAGTTGTTCATAGTATTTTTTAACAATTCTTTGTATGTCAGTGGGACCTGTTGTTATTTCACCTCTCTCATTTCTGATTTTGTTTATTTGAATTCTCTCTCTTTGCGTCTTGGTGAGCCTGGATAGAAGTTCATCAATCTTGTTTATCCTTTAAAAAAACAGCTCTTGGTTTTGTTGATCTTTTGTATTGTTTCTTTAGTCTCAGTGTCGTTTATTTCCTTTATTTCCTTCCTTCTGCTCACACTGGACTTTTCTTGTTGCTCTCTTTTTAACTCTTTGAGTTGTAGGGTTAGGTAATTTATTACCATTTTTTTTCTTGTTTTTTTGCAATAGGCTTGTAGAGCTATGAACTTCCCTCTCAAGACTGCTTTTGCTGTGTCCCATAGATTTTGGGTTGTTGTGTTTTTATTGTCATTTGTTGCCATGATGTTTTTTATTTCTTCCTTGATCTCTCTGGTAACTCAGTTTAATAGCATGCTGTTTAGTCTTCATGTGTTTGATTTCTTTGGATTGTTTTTATTATAGTTGATTTCCAGTTTTATGCCACTGTGATCTGAGAAGATGCTTGATATGATTTCTATCTTCTTGAATTTGAAGAGACTTTGACTGTGACCCAACATATGGTCTATCTTTGAAAATGACCCATGCACACTTGAAAAGAATGTATATTCTGTGGCTTTGTGATGAAATGTTCTGAAGATGTCAATTAATTCCATCTGGTCTAGTGAGTCATTTAGAATTGATGTTTCTTTTCTGATTTTTTGTTTAGAGGATTTGTCCAATGGTGATAGTGGAGTATTAAAGTTTCCTACTATGATTGTATTGCTGTCAATCTCTCCCTTTATATCCTCCAAGAGGTTTTTTATGTATTTGGGTGCTCCTGTATTGGGTGCATATATGTTTACCAGAGTTATTTCTTCTCATATTGGATTGCTCCCTTTAGTATTATTAAGTGGCCTTCCTATCTCTTGTTATGTCTTTCAGTTTGAGATCTAATTTGTCAGATATAAGTTTTGCTGCCCCAGCTTTTTTTTTTTTCCATTCACCTGAAAAACCTTTTTCCATTCCTTTACTTTCAGTCTGTGTGCATATTTTTTTCTGAGGTGGGTTTCTTGTAGACAGCAGATATATGGGTCATTTTTTCATATCCAATCCGTTACCCTATGTCTTTTGATTGGGGCATTTAATCCATTTACATTGAAAGTTATTGATAGGTACTTATTTGTTGTCATTTTTATTCTTTACCCCTGTGTTTCTTCTTTGCTTCCTATTTCTTTTCTTTTCTTTCTTTCTTTTTTATTTTATTTTTTTACAGTCGATCCTTTAGCATTTCTTGCATTGTTGGTTTGGTGGTAATAAACTCCCCTAGTCCTTTTTTGTCTATGAAGCTCCTGATTTCAGCCCTCAATATTGATTGATAGCCTTGCTGAGTACAGTATTCTTGGATTCAGACCCTTCCTTTGCATGACTTTGTACATTTCTTTCCATTCCCTTCTGGCATGATGTGTTTCTGTTAAGAAATCAGTCGCTATCTGATGGAGGTTCCTTGGTAGATAACTTTTTGTCTCTCTCTGGCTGCTTTTAAGATTCTTTTTTTGTCATTGGTGTTTGCCAATTTAATTATAATGTGCCTTAGCATCAGTCTTTTGGGGTTCATTTTGCTTGGGATTCTGTGAGCTTCCTGGATTTGTGTGGTTTTTTTCTTCCCTATATAAGGGAAGTTTTCTGTCATTATGTCTTCAAACAGGTTTTCTATTCCTTGCTCAGTTTCCTCTCCTTCTAGAACTCCTATCATGTGGATGTTGTTTTGTTTTGTGTTGTCCCAAAGTTCTTAGGCTCTCCTCCTGCTTTTTAATTTTTTTTCCTAGAAGCTGCTCTCCTTGGGTATTTTTTCTTATCTTGTGTTCTAGCTCACTGATCCAGTCCTCTGGTTCTTCTAGTCTACTCTTGATGCTTTCTATTGAGTTCTTTATAGCAGTGATGTCATTTTTCATTTCTTCTTGGTTTTTCTCATTTCTTTTTGGTTCTTACACATATTGTTGAATTTGTCTTCCATTCTTTTCATTCCCCTTATGACCATTTCTCTGAATTCTTTCTCTGACAGATTGCTTGCCTCCATTTCATTTACTTCCTTTTCTGGTGATACCTGCTTTTCTTTCATATGTGGGCTGTTCTTTGTCTCCCCGTGGTCTCTCTTCTCTGGGTGTCTGGTTATGTAGTTCTTTCTCTCCTTTCCATGGTGGAGTGTAGAGCTCCTCTGAATCTACAGGTTTGTGCCAATTTGGGGACTGGTGCTCTGGGATTTGCAGCTGTTTGGTGAGTGCCGTAGTTGTAGATTTTCAGGCTTCCGATAACATCAATTTTTCCCTTCAAGATGGCGTGGTCTCCGCCTCTAAGCCAGCAGCAATGGGGGCTGCCCGGTCAAGGGAGCCCCATCCAGTGGTTTCCCACCATCTCCTGGAGTATAGCTGGCCCTCAACTCACCAACAAACACTCCCCTTGTGACCATCAGCTGTTCTTTCTATATGCTCCAAACAAGGCTCGTGACAAGTTTGTCTGTTCTGCCACCATTTTTTTAAGTTGGTCCTTTTTCATATCCTTGAGGGTCTCACTAAATTTATCGCCCTTTTCTAGAAAATTCTTGAAAAATCTTATAACTGTGCTTTTGAACTCTATTTCCAGTCGTTTGCTTTCCTCCATTTCTTTCATTTGTGACCTGTTTCTTTGTCTCTGCATTTGGCTGCTTCCCTGAGTTGATAGAGTGGCTTTGTGTGCTAGGTGTCCTGTAGAGTCCAGTGGCTCAGCCTCCCCAGTTACCTGAGGTGGACTCTTGGTGCACCCTTTTGTGGGCTATGTGCACAGTCTTGTTGTAGTTAAGCCTTGATTGTTGTTGGTATCACTGGAAGGAATTAACCTCCAGGCCAACTGGCTGTGAGGATCAGCTGTGTCTACACTGGGAGAACTTCTGTGTTGGAGTCACCCTTATGAGACAAGACTTGAATGGAGTGGAGTCTCAAGGCAAAGCATACAGCATTGGTTTCCCGTCAATCCTGCCCTAATAGGCCCCTATGTCTCAGTGCCCCATGGTACTTTCTGCAAGCACCTCTGAGAGAAAGCCGCCCTTGAGTTCTGGCTGCTGCCACACCATCCACTTTCTCCCCGAATGAGCCTGGGTTCCCAGAATCTCGCCTGGTACTGGAGTTCATCACAGTCAAGAGCTTTTGTCTCCCTCCCACTTGAAAAAGCCAACCATGCACTCAGTTGTCAGTCCTCTCTGTGCATGTGTGTCTCAGTACCTCTGCCTCCTGAAGCTCCTCTGAGTCTCAGTGTGCTTTTCTCTTTCCTTCTAGTTGTAGAATTTCCACTCAGCCAGCCTTCCTGTGGTTCTGGATGATGTCCGTTGTATCTTTTAGTTGTAGTCTTGAAATTGTTATGTGAGGCAGCAGTTTAGGTGTTTACCTATGCTGCCATCTTGATTTCTCCCTGGCCCTGCTACTTTTAAATTTGATAATTTGGTATGGACTGAGAATGATGTTATAAATATCCAAATAGCCCTGGACAGAAAATGGTTCCCCAACCCTGGTGTAGAGTCTCATAGGCTTAGGCAAGGACTTTCTAGGGCTGAGTAGACTACTGACTGGTTATAAGGATAGTACGGACTACATTACTATCTATGGACATGTGAACAAGTGGCCCAGGGAAGATTTCTGGAAAGAAAATAAGTTATGAGGTAAGATCAGAAGGATGAATAGACATTGTGCAGACAAAGGGCATGGAGCAAGGGTTGCAGAAAATGAGAACAGCCTTTGGGAAAGGCCAGGGGGAGTTAGGACACAGTATGTTCACAAATTTGAACGACGTTCCATGTGGCTAGAGCATGCAGATGGAGAGGACAGGAAAAGGTGAGCTGGAATGAAGGCAGGACTGATCCAGCAGCTCCAGGTGGGTTTGAACTTTGTCTAGAGCAGTAGTTCTCAACCTTTCTAATGGTGCGACTCTTTAATACAGTTCCTCATGTTGTGGTGACCCCCAACTATAAAATTACTTTTGTTGCTACTTCATAACTGTAATTTTGCTGCTGTTATGAATCGTAATGTAAATATCTGTGTTTTCCCATAGTCTTAGGTGACCCTACTAGTGGCTCTCAATCTGGGGGTCATGACAACATGAGGAACTGTATTAAAGGGTTGTGGCATTAGAAAGGTTGAGAACCATTGAACCACTCATCTAGAGGCTTCATGGAGAAGTGATTGTGTTAGGGCATGACTGGACCAGAGGCAATAAGGAGACCCTTGTAGCAACCCAGATGACCCTGGGACTGGCGGATATGGGAAGGTGGGTAGAGTTAGGATACATCCAACATAGAGGGAGGGTATAACTTGGTCACAGACGGGAAGTAGCAGGTGCCATCGTGGTTTAGAGCAGAAAGAGCTCTTACGTGGTCAGGGAATCAGGAAGGCTATTCGCAGAGAAGTGATACATGCTGGGTGGGTGGGGTGAGGTCCAGCTTGTAGGCACAAGTGATGAGGAGGCAGAGAGAGTGGCAGGTAGAAGGTGCAGAGCGTGGAGCCCGACTGAGATCGAACCCACAACTGATGTATGTGTCCTTGACTCGGAGTCAAACCTGAGATCCTTCAGCCTGAGGACTGATGCTCTAACCAGTGAATCAAGCCGGCCAGGCTTATGGCATATTATTGGTGCTTCTTTCAAAATTAGCTTGAGCAGCCTTTGCCAATTAGGAATATTTGTAGTAAGAAAATCCTTTGTTTGCTAAAAAGTTGATTTCTTGCACAAATGTTATACAAAAACCTTTTGTTCTAACAAACATCTAGTCTTCTTTTTCAATATTCTCTTTCCATTCCTATATTTGTACAAACATAAATTATATAACAACAGCATAAATGTATTTTTATATCATAAGCATTTTCTGTGTTGTGACAGTTGTTACCATCGTTTCTAATGCCTTTATATTTTATTGAGTATATATCTAATCATTTATTTAGACAGTTATCTATCACTGGACATTTATTTTGTTGGCCGTTTTTCAGTTTTTCACTCGCACTATGCATAGCTTTTTTTTATTTTAGGTTATTTTCTTAGAATTTATAAGTCAAAAAGGATGAATATTTTTTATTGTAAAAATGCTCTGGGGAAGGGATGTACTAATAATGTTATTGGCCACATTTAAGCATTTCATTTCTACTACGCCTAGACAGCACTCAATATTATCATTTTCAAGCTGTCAGCTAGTATCAGAGCAGTGAACACAGTGCCTAGTTGTTGTTCCCATTTGCATAGGAGAAATTTCTCAGACTGAATTATAGGAAAGTCTCTGCTTTTCCTCAGCAACTGGTATGCATCTATCTTATAGGTATATGGATTCTTATAACTTTATTGTATTCTCTTCTTTTCTTGGGTTAGGAGGAGACTCAGAACCCAAATCATAACCCACTTTTTACCAATGAGAAGAATGCCCTGGCCCCCTGTTTATATGCTTCCAGTATTCACCCTCAATCTCTGTTGGCATTTCTTTATCTGTCCATCATTGTAGCTTTGTGAACAGCTGCAAATTTCAGTTCTGGAATCAGTCATGTGATGCAAGTCTGGAGGGCATACTTGGCCAGAGGTTCATAGTGGCCCTAGGTGCTATGGCCACAAGATCCTGTGGCCTTAGACTGCCTAACGCGAGCATGTCAAACTCAGAGGCTAACACAGGTCAAATAAACAAGGTTTAAGTTTATGTGGGCAGCAAAAAGCAAAAGCTTCAATTCTCATACAAATGTAGATTTATTTCAGTAGAGACATGCTCAATACAAAGGGCTGAAATAAATCAGTCATCATTAACATAAAATAATAGAACATTTTAATAAAAATTAATCTTTTTTCTTGAACATTCACTTACCAGACACCAAACAGCTGCACAAATTAATAAGTATTATGCAAATAAACCTATTTTTCTTGTTCTTTGAAAGCGAAATATTTCCTGTTGCACATACCAAACAAGTCAGTCCAAGACTAATGACGTGGCAATCGGCTGCTAAAATATTCGCTGCTAGTATTAGTGGAGAGAAATGGTGTGCCTGCGCATAAGGTGCGTAAGGGAAATGAACACAACATGATCATAGTCATCAGTCATTAGCTAACATTGTAGTTCGTTATTAATAATTACGTATATCAGGATATTGTAAAAATTAAGGTACAAAAATTTTATTAAAACATTTCTTACATACCATTATATCGGCTGGGCTGCAGTAATATTCATTGTGGGTTGCATGTGGCCCGCGTGTGAGTTTGACATGCTTGGCCTAATGGGACCGAGTGCTGGAGAGCCTTGCCACTGGCCCCGGTCAGACCCCATTCTCTGTACACTGCATTTTCCTCACGTTCCCAACATGGGCAACGTGAGAAGCCCAGGTCCTTAGCTTACAGAGGTTAGGGGTGAAGAAACCAGGGGTATGTTGCCTACAAAAGTGACACCATTAAAAAATTCAGAGAATCATCACATCATGTGATTAGTGTCCTCACTGTGAAATAACATTTTTGAACCGCTTTTTACCTTCAAAAGTGGTCTCCGATGTGATCTACTAGATTCGCTAACCTTTCCTATGGGGAATGCAGATTTTTTTCCCCCATTATTGAGACATTCTTAAGTTCCAGGCACTGTTGCAAATTGTTTACATACATTTATTTATTCAGTTTTCACAAAAATTCTCTAAGGTTGGGGTTATTATTCCCATTTTACAAATAAGGAAACTGAACCATTTGAGAGTTAAATAACTTGCCCCAAGGGCATCCTGCTAACAAAAGGCTGAGCTGGGATCTGATCCGGGTGGCCCAGCCCAGCACCTTCTCTCGGGACCTGCACCATCCTGCCTGCCCACAAACACCAGCGCTGGGAACCCAAAGAGGAGGCTGAGGCCCTTACGGGTGTTTTCACTCCGCCCAACGGCCCCTCCTCCGGGGTTCTGGCAGATCGGTGTGGTTGTCCTGCGCAGCAGCGGTTCCCTTCCTCCACTCTGCAGATGACAGATGCTGTCCTCCAGCAGCAAATAAGGATTGACTCTTCGCATGTGCTAAGCCCTGCCCCAGGTCCCTGCTCTCATGGGCTTTCAGTCTACCGAGGGTGGGGTGGGGTGAGAAGATGTAAAGCAGAGGGTGGGGTGGTCGGGAGAAGACATAAAGCAGAGGGTGAAGTGGGGGGAGAAGACATAAAGCAGGGCTGCGTGACGGCCCGGGGCTGCTGGGCACTTTGCATGGCTGGTGGGAGAAGGCCACGGGGCCGAGGGCCCTCATCAGAGGCCGCCGTAATATAAGAGAAGGAGCCCATCTGGGATGGACAGTTGTGCAAGATTGCAACGTGGGCACGGGGAACTGTGGTGCTAAGGCCCCCAGTGGGGGGCAAGCCTGGTTGTGTTTCGGGAATAGAGGGCAAAAAAGCCAGTGTGGCTGGGCTCTGGTGACTAAGGGTGAGAGTGGGCAGAACAAGGGCCAGGAAGTGAGCAGGGACCAGGTTTCAGAGGCTGGGGTGGGCTGGATGGAAGCCATTGGGGTGGTTGGAAGCCATTGGGGTGCTTTAAGCAAGGGAGTGACAAGTTCTGGGTCCACGGTTCTCTCCCTACATTGTAAATAGGAGGGGTGAAGCATGAGTGCCAAGTGAGACCCTTAAGAGCCAGAGACCCACCATCATTCAAGTGATCCCCCTCCCTGATCCTGATCGCCTTCTCAAGACCCAGGGGGCTCCTAATAAGTCACTGCAGCCAGTGTACCTGTGATGCCTATTTTCCTCCCTTCCTGAGGTTGCTGCTTGTGAAACCCTGTGCTCCCCTCTCTTCCCGAGGTAACTGATTCTTGTGTTGACTTACAGATCATAAGGCAGCAGTTTCCCCAGTTAACCACCAGAAGACTCGGGACCCGCGGACAGTCCAAGTAAGCACCGGACGCCAGGCTGAGCGAGCTCTGTCTGCAGGCCTGGCGGGAAGCCTTGTGTCTGGCCCCGGCACAGGGCAAGGGTGTGGGGTGGGAAGATGTTTAAGACAGCAGGGACCTCTCTCCCAACACCCCTGAGAGAGGCTGCCCAAATCCCAGGACCATCTGGGCCTGCTAAGGAATCCAGCTTTTTGCCACCCTGCCTGTAGCCGTTTGTGTAAAATTGTCTTGAGCATTATTTACAGGAGCACCTTGTAGCTTCTTGGTCAACCTCCAGGTTTACCTAGATTATTTCACTGAGCGAACTCTCTGCTCTCATAGCATCTAGCCGGCCAGAGGAGCAACCTGCCCCAATAAACCTGAGGGGGAGAAGGGGGACAGGTGCACCCACACTGTGGTGTACAGGACATATGGCTTACCTTTCAGCAGTCTGTCAGCCAACCAACCACTGTTTGCTTTTCGCTTCCTGTGTCAGATAGAGGGCGCTGTATGCCGGGAGCTCATGAGCAGACAGGCACTGCCTTCATAGAGCGCAGGTTCCCGTAAGGGAGACAGACAGGAAAAAGACAATTTGGTTGCAAAAAGGGGGTTGTCATAGTGAATAACAACGGGAGTGGCCCTTAGGAGTGAGAGGGATGGGTGGACACCTGCCTACCAGCTGTGAACCAATGGGAAGGGAATCTCTACCTCTACCACACAGGCTGCACTAAAACCTGCATTTATAAAACTGGCCTCAAAGGTGTTCAAAAATGGCTGGACTTTGGTAACTGGTCCACAAAAAGGATGTGTCGACCATGTAAGTTTGGAAAGCGCTGAGTTTTGAACAGATTCCTCAAGGCAGGACTTCTCAGAACCTTTATTATGCTAATGCGCATGGTGACTCCACTAGAGGGTGCTTATTATGCAACATTTCTCAACATTTTGGCATGTTAAGTAGCAGGTCAGCACATAGTAACTTACAAAATACTGAAAATTTTTTTCAATAAAAGCCACCACGGAAGACTCATAAGAATGATGACCAAGGGTGATCCAAAAGCAGCGTGTCCAGTACTGCCCCCTCTCCTCCCACTCCTGCCAGTCCCGGCAGCAAGTTCCCATCCTCCCCGTGTGGGCTTAGCTTTGACGTCAAGTTAAAGAAAGTGGATGATCAAACTGGGAAAACCCGTTTTTTTGCTAAAATCCTGAAAATACTGAGACTGATTTATTTGTGGGGCTCAGAAGCTCTGGTGGTGAGGTCCAAGGAGATGTACAGAACAGTTTTTAGCCAGGGACACTTTGGAATAAATTGCGCAAAATCTTCCATGGTGACTACTCTGGAGAACAAAACTTGTTTATGTGAGAGATTCCAGGGTCTGTTTTAGAATAAGGTTTCAGCCTTGGGAAGGGTATAGAATACAAGAGCCACATTCTCCCTTTCTTGTTTGCCAGGCGGCACCCAAAGGGCAGTGCCCAGCGTTGGTTGAACGGATAGACAGTGGATGGATGTAAGACAGCTGAGTGCGAGGAAATGATTTTTTCTTCTGCTCCTGGTCTATAGAGAGCCACTGGCTCCAATACATTGTTGCCTATTTCTAAGAGTAGAAATAGACAGTGAAGCTAGAACAGAAAGGTTTCCCATCTTCATACACTTGGAGGAAGTTTCCCTCTGTCTACATGTGAGAGCCTGGGTGTTTTTGTTTGTTTGTTTGTTTGTTTTTCTTTAACCTCTGGTTGGCAAATTGGGTAACACTTCTTTTAAAATTCCATGTGATTTATTTCATGGTTTCCCCTCCATAAGGATCCTCCAAGGTTGGTCACACCTCCAACCATTTGAAAGGTAATAAGAAGCTCTAGTTTCCAACCTGCTGCTTAGTCTTATTAAAACAAACAAAATCTCTCAGCATATGTACCTGAGAAGAACAAAGGGGCTGGGGCTGTGGTGGGGATGGCCAGTGGAGGGTTTTAGACCTACCCTACAAAACTGAAATATATAGAAAAATGCAGAAGCAATCAGAGCAATAACTTCCTGTGGTGTGGCTTTTAGCAGTACACACTATGAAAAATCAAGAAATGGTCTGATCCAAATTGTTGCTGCTCTCTCGGTCTTAAGAGGTTATGGAGAGGAGCTTTGTAACCTTGGAAGCTGGTCATAACTGCCTTCCCCCTGAAGGGTGTGTCCGGGGCACTTGGAATGGAACGGCTCCTCCCCCCTCCCACTGGGTAGGGTGGGGAGCAGGAAGGGCAGTTATGACAGTTGGGAAGTAGAAGGCGCAGGAGGCAGATCGACTCCACACAGAGAGAGCTTTCTGGGAACTATCCGGACCTAAAATGAACTGGGCTCCCTTGGGAGGGCCTGGGTACCTCATCCCAGGAGGCATTCAGATAGAGGCGAGATGCCCGCTAAGCAGAAATATGACAGAATGGTACCTAGAGGAACGGGGGTTGGGCGAGGGGTTACGTGTGCTTGTGTCTCCTCCCTGTGACGCCTGGGCCATAACTCAGAATGCTTTCTCGTTTGTGTTGTATTGGGGCTACCAGACTTCTATGGGTGGAAAAGAATCTTTATTATGTTGCCGAGTTTCTGAAAGCTAGATGGGCATTGCTGTGTGATTGTGAAAATCTCTTCTCGACCCACTCAGTCAGTCTTTGGGCTGGGGCCCAGGAGTCTGTACTTTAATATGTTGTGTAGGGGATTCTTGCTGTCAGTGAAGTTTGAGAACCGCTGGCTTGGTGGTTACAAGCCCTGTGGAGGTTCAAATCCTGCCTCTCATGCTTACGGAGTGATCTTGGTGTGTTATTTAAATTCTCTGGGCCTCCGCTCTCTGGTCTGTACAGTGGGCTGATCATTAGTTCCAGCCTCACGGGGTTTTGTAAGATCAAACAAGGAATGTGTGTGTCAAGCACTTAGCAGCCTGTGAGCTGCTGTGGTGGGCACCCGTGTACAGTAGCAGAGAGCGACAGTCCCTCCAGCCGTTGGGGAGCATAGAGCCGGAGTGTAATGCAGGTGCTTTCCCAGCAGGCTGGCCTCTAGCTGATGGCTGTCAGGGTCACCTGTGACGCTTGTGTCAGTGCTAGTCGTGGGCCCCATCCCATGCTTCCCGTCCCTTGGTCTGGGAAGGGGCCCCGGATGCTGTACTTGGATTCTGCTCCACGAATGGCTCTGACAAACATCCAGGTTTATGATACCTTGCGCAGTGGTCCTAGCAAGGGCTTCGTGGTGGAATAAAGCTGGGTGCGAGACTCGGTTCTTCCCCGAAACAGCCCTGTAACCTTGAGCAGATTAACCTTTCTTGTCTCCATTTTCCCATCTGTAAAAAGACTAAGAATCCCCACTTTACAGTATTGTTTTTACAAATTAAGTACAGAGAGCACTTACCAAAGTGCCTAGCACAGAGCAAGTGCTCAACAGGTTGGAGCTAAAATCTTAAAAGCTTCCCTCCGTTAGGCTTAATGGGAAATATTGCTGTCAGTAAACCCATTTTTAGCTAGTAAAAAGTTCTGGTCTTTGCTTTACATTCAGTGTCAACAGAAGCACTGAATTTACCTGTTTAAAGATAGTTCTTTATGACCACCATCTATTAAGGAAAACAGGCCCCACGAGTTTCTGTTGGTGGTTTGCAGCCATAACACCACCTTCTTCGTGGGTCTTCATAGAGGGGGAGACCCAAATGCCCGGTCCCTGGGTCACACTTGGCTCGACAGGAGAAATTAAGTACAAATGGAAATATTTTTCATCCCCCTCTCTGCTTTGCAAAGTATTTGACTTAACATTTTCTGTGGGAGGCAATTTTGGTTATTTTTACCTGCGTGATTGATGGCTGGCAACATGGAACTCTGGTTTAATTCCAGACTTCAGAGATGTCAAGCCTCACCAGAGTGTTAGCGCTTCTCACCCAGGGAGGACGGGCCCAGGCGCCCGTGCCCTTGGGCAGCCCTGCTCAGGAAACGCCACCTGGTAACGTGCCTGGCCTTTCTCTCTCCCTGTGGCCCAGGTACCATTACTATGGCATTGCTGTGAAGGAGAGCTCCCAGTATTATGATGTGATGTATTCCAAGAAAGGAGCTGCCTGGGTGAGCGAGACGGGCAAGAAAGAAGTGAGCAAGCAGACGGTGGCATATTCACCCCGGTCCAAACTTGGAACGTTGCTGCCGGAGTTTCCAAATGTGAAGGATCTTAATCTGCCAGCCAGTCTGCCCGAGGAGAAGGTGACCATGTCCGAAGGGTTGGGAGGAGGAGGATTTCTCTCCATCTTTCTCTCTCTCTCTCTCTCTCTCTCTCTCTCTCTCTCTCTCACACACACACACACACACACACTAACTGCAAAATGACGAGTTTAAAAATACAAAGCTAGAAATCTGAATCAAACATGGACTTTCATTAATAGTAATGCATTAGTTCATTAATATGACAAATGTCCCATACTAATGTGAGATGTTAACAATAGAGATAACTGGGTGTGGGGAACCCCCATACACTATCTTCAAAAGTTTACTATGGATCTATGAGTATTCTAAAATAAAAAATTTAACTACCTACAACCAACCTACCCCCCCCATCTATGCGTCTCACTGCCTCCTGTCACAAAGGAAGGGCCTCTCTCCCCTAATAGCTTTGTTATAAAGCTTATTTTCCTGTGTGCTGACAAGATAAAGTGAAATCATAGTCCCGTAGATAAGATTTTCTCAGTATAGCAATTCAATTTGGGCCATAGAATACCTGGAGGAAATTATTGGAAACACAAATCTGGGGACTTGCCCCTGGGCGTCACGTGTCTCACACACCTGTCCCGGTGCAACCAGTGCGCCAGTAGGTGTGGAGCTCCTATGTCCTCATGTGACGCTGGGAGCTGGGGTGATGGAGGATGAGGCAGGAGGGCTGCTCACATTCGAGCAGGGAGCCAGATGGTTGCAAAGCAAACTACGTTTGTATTAAGCACATGTCTGCACCAAAAAGAATGCAAAGAGTACTGTCAATCTAAGAACTAGATAAATCCTTACTGTTTCTCAAATGTGCTTTTTTTCTCCGCAGACTTCTTACACCATAGCTTTGAAATTTTTGCATAAAAGGAGATGGGAGAGAAAATTCTTTTGCTAAGCAGATCCAGAGGATTGCCAATGTCTCTCTGATTGTGGCAAAAGCGTCTCTTATACACACTGGGTTTTGACTGTTCACGATGAGAGTTTAATTCATAAGCCCTGCTGAGCTCTACTATGTGCCAGACGCTGTGCTAAATGCTGGATAAAAAAAAAAGCATGAATAATGTGCCATTTCATCCTCCCAGAGCCCACAGTTTCATGGGGCAGAGAGTGAGGACAGTACAACCTGTGTTTCCATACCAAAAGTCAGTATTCTGATAAACACTCTCAGGGCTGCGTGCGGGTCGGCGAGCATCCCCTAAGGAAAATGAATCCCAGTGGGGTCTTGTGGGATGAGGAAGAGTTAAGTGAATGGCATCCCTCAACAGGGAATAAATGAGTTGAAAATTGAAATACCAAGGGCAGCAGTAACATGTACTAATGCATCCCTTTCTTGTCGATCTCTTACCTCTACAGGTTTCTACCTTTATTATGATGTACAGAACACACTGTCAGAGAATACTGGACACTGTAATAAGAGCCAACTTTGATGAGGTAGGTCAACAAGCATCTGTGTTAAAATATAATAAAACGACCCTGTTTCATGAGCTGCTGCTTGGTGTCTGACCTGGAAATCCCTATGCACATTATTAGCTCATTTAATCCTCACAGTGATCCTAGGAACCGGGCACCCTTGCTGTCCTCACTTCCTAGATCTTCTGGGTGGCTAGCAGGTGGGAGATGGCCTTTCCCCAGTCTAATCAGTGAGCTGCATCCTGCCTGATTGGCCTGCGAGGAAGACAGTTTTGTCAGGGGAGCATTTACATCCAGAATTACAGATTCAGAAAAGCTGGAGGAAAGCATTTCTGTATTTTGGATTTAATTTCTCCTGAGGCTGGTCCACTGTGGTGCATTTGGAGCTGCCTCCTAATCGCCTCCATTCTCAATATGGTCCACATATGTATCAAAGCCCACCAGGAGAGGACTGAGAGAGTTCATTCAGGAAACTAACTTGATAGATGTTTTAAAAAATATACTTTTATTGATTTCAGAGAGGACGGGAGAGGGGGAGAGAGAGAAAAACATCAATGATGAGAGAGAACCATCCATCAGCTGCCTCCTGCATGCCCCCCACTGGGGATCGAACCAGCAACCTGGGCATGTGCCCTTTACTGGAATCAAACCTGGGACCCCTCAGTCCACAGGCTGATGCTCTATCCACTGAGCCAAATCAGATAGGTCAGGAAACTAACTTTAAATAACCACTTTCAATTATTTGCCTCTGATTACTTCTCCTCTTATGCTTGCAAAGAGTCAGAACTTCTTCCTTCTGTCTAATAATAAGTTTCCACTTGTTAAATGTCCACATGATCCAGGCATTTTATAGAAGGGATGTGATTTCATCCTAACAATAGATAGACATTATTATTTCCATTTTATAAAAGCTGGTAACTCTTATTTCACATACTCAGTCCTGAGCTCCAGATTCAATTGACATCTCAGTTAACAGGACCAAACCAGAGTGCTAATTTTCTGCCCCAAATCTGCTTTCTAAGTCTTAGCTTACCACCACCATCCACCCAATCATTCAGGCTACAAACCTGGATTCTTCTCTTTCCCTCACTCTTCATGTCCAGTCTGTCAGAAAGTCCTATCGACTCTACCTCCAGAAACAAACACTGTCCATTTCACATCCAACTTTCAAGTATCAGCTCCTCAGCTTTCCACTGTTCCTCTCCCTCCTTTTTCCACTCACTCTGAGGAACTGGTACCTTTGGACATTAAATGGTATAGCATGCACAGAGCAGGAAGGGAGGTCTGGGTAAAACACCCCCTACAAAGGCGGCTCCAGAGGAGTGCTGCTCAGGGCTCCCTTGCCTCTCAAACAGTTGCCGGTACAGACATCGGTACACACACAGCACTAGTCTTTCCAGAATTTCCGCTGGAAACTGACTGCTCATATAGTAAAAGAGTAGGGCTGCATGCAAGGAACATGTGGAAAGGCAAATGAATTCAGAATGTACCAGATCTTAGGAATCAACTAGGCAGAGCTTCTTCCTTGGAGTTGGAAGGGCAGGCAGGGGCTCAGGACCCAGCCTGAGACCAGTGCCCAGGGGTCAGGGGACAGCAGGGGGTACTCTGGAGGGCAAGCACCTTGTGCATGCAATGTGGCCATCTCTCAGGCCCAGCCAGACCAACCACCAGTTGCCAGGTGTCCCACTGATAGGTGAGCAGAGCCACAATGAGGATTCTGGCTGGCTGACATTCAGATTTTGGCAAGGGGATGACAGATGCTTAGGATGGAACACTGATTTCTTGGGCCTATTAGTGCCTTCATGATATAATAGTAATAGCTAACCTTTATTAAGCATCTACAACATGCCAAGCACTATAATAAGTACTTCTAAGGAATCATTACCAAAACCTAGGTGGTAGATATCACTTCTGTTCCCATTTCTATGTGAGGAAACTGAGATGTGGAGATATCACACACTGGATGGTAGTGGTGCTAGGATTGGAACCCTGCAAGGCAGTCTTCCCTCGTCTGGATTGTCATGGTTTTAATGTTCAGTCTGGATGAAGACTTTGCCGTATTTTCACTGTCATGGAATTAACAGAACTGTGACTTGAGTTTCACAATTTACTAAGCTGACTGTATCCACCACTTTGATCATGTTTTTTGGCAACTACCATCTTCCCTTTAGGAAGTCAGGGACGTGCTTTTTTCCCCATTCCTCACCTCCGAAGCCTCCCACAGTGTCGACACTGGGAAGTCCAGGCAGCCCTGGAAGTCGAAGAAGTGAGAGCAGGTCGCAGGCTGGGGTTGGGGAAGCCTGGGGAAGGGAAAGCAAGACCTACTCCTCCGAGGGGCCTGAAGGACACTGCAGGGCGCCAGGGCAGGGACAGGAAGCGGGGAAGCGAGCAGTCTCAGGAATGGGGGGGGGGGAAGCCAGTTACCATGTGCAGTACAAGGCAGCCACAGGGGACCGGCAGACGGGGGCTCTGTGTCACCCGTTGCCTGGCTTGCTCTCTGGCTTTGGACAAGTAGGTGAATGTCTCTGCAAAATGGGAGTGATGAGTCTCGCTGGAATACTATGATGAGTATTAAATGAGAGAACCTATTCAGAGTGTCTGGCATATCGTAGGCACTCAGTCAATAAAGCTAATGCCAATAAGAGTACCACCTCCAAAGTATTGGGGCACTCAGTAAATAAAGCTAATGCCAGTAAGAGTACCACCTCCAAAGTATTGGGGCACTCAGTAAATAAAGCTAATGCCAGTAAGAGTATCACCTCTAAAGTATTGGGGTAAGGCCCTGGTTTTTCCCCTGCATTGGCTGAGGGATGTGGATAATGCCGTGGGTGGGAGAGCGCCACCTATGGAGGGAGGAAGGTTACAGTAGTCCAAGAGCCAAGTGGAACCCATGAGATCACAAAAGTTCCGTTATTCCCCAACTTCAAGATGAGCCATTCCCCAATGTTGGCTAAAGTCTATACATTTTTACATGTCATTATATGCACAGGTTAACCATCTACTATCATTTTCCTGCACTTCCCTCTCCTCGCCTCTGCTTTCTCCCTGACCTCCAAATCACACACTAAAAGACTGGTGTCAGGATCATTGGGGTTCTCTGCTTTGGAAGTTCATTCAACCATTTGTTTTCAGCAATTCAGCTTGCGTTCCTGCTGTCATATTAATAATACCGCCACATTTGAGTGCTTACTATATTCCTGATCTATGCCTTGCAGCTTACTGCCCAGATATCAGCATCTAGGATTCTATAATGGCACCACCCGGCAGGGTCTTTGGGAAAAGGGAGGCATTTGGATATGAAGAAAGCCTTGCACTTTACCTAGTTTGGGGCACACAGGTTTGAATCGGGAGATTTTCGTTTGTAGCATCTAATCTCTTCCCTCCCAGACTTATTCCTTTTACTAGCCACTCGTGGCCCTGGGATACAAATAAACCCATAGAATAGTAAATTCTAATAATCAGAGCCTTTTAAAAACAATACCCACCTTCCCTTCCTTAAATTCTCCCCAGACCACAGTAAGCATGAAGGGGGGAGGTGAGGGGTTACGGTGCTAATCCTCTCCCCGGGCAGAACAGACCCAGGCTGCCAGCCCACGTGGTTCTCCAGCAGTGAGCCTGCCACACACGGGGGCGAGAAGGACCTTCCAGGCCTCCTGAGCCACTCCAGGCCGGGGTGGCCTTGGCTGAGTCCCCGGCCTCTGTTGGGAGGACCCTGTGTGACCTCATGGTTCTTCTCTCTGTGGGTCGATACAGGTTCAAAGTTTCCTTCTGCACTTTTGGCAAGGGATGCCGCCCCACATGCTGCCTGTGCTGGGCTCCTCCACGGTGGTGAATATCGTCGGCGTGTGTGACTCCATCCTCTACAAGGCAATCTCGGGAGTGCTGATGCCCACCGTGCTGCAGGCATTACCCGACAGGTGGGCACACTTCTCATCTCCCCTCAGGGCTGGTCCCTGGCATTTACTGCTCCTGCTTCTCTTTATGGGTTCTAATCATGCGCTGTCTGGGGCCTCCCTTGTTTAGAAAGTCTCTAGCACAAAGCAATAAAGGGGAAAAACCCAATAGTAATGGTAAACACCATTAACAGTGTTATTTTTTAATTAAAATGTAAAAGTGGTTAAAAATTCAAAATGTATAATGTGTACAGTGAAAAGCCTCCCCTCCATTTATTCTCCAACACCAGGTCCCCTGCCCAGAGCATAATTATTTTCTTTAATGTGTTGCAGGATTTTATTTGTTAATGTTTTATTTAGGTTTTCTGCATCAAAAGTCATAAGATTGGTCTGCGTTTTCTTTTTGTGTTTAATCTTTGTCAGTTGTTGGTATCGTTTTTGTTTTTTTGTTTAGTTTTGTTTTCATTTTTGTTTTTGTTTCATAAAAGGAATCTGGAAGCTCCTTGCCCTTTTTTTCTATGGTCTAGACCAGTTTAAATTGTATTGAAATTACTTGCTCTTGAAGATTGCATAGAATTAATTCCCTTTTGAAGCCATCCGGGCCTGGTGTTTTTTCATATAATAAGTGCTCAGTTTAGATTTTCTATTTTCTCTGAAGCAAGTTTTTGTAAATTATATTCTAGAAAATGATCCATTTCTTCCAGATCTTTAAATTAATTTGCTTAGGGTTGAGCAAAGTGGATTTGTGCACTCACTGAATTTTCTCCGTGTCTGGTTATTTCTATTTTACTATATTTTAGTTTGTGTGGTTCTGCTTTCTGCCATTTCTTTGTAGTTAGCTTACCTAAGGTTTATTTTTTCAAGAAAAAACCTTTTGGATATACTTACTGGTGCTATTATTTTTCTAATATATTAATATCTGCTTTTACTAACTAGTTCCTTTTCCTTTCTTAAGTTTACTATTAATCATTTACTCAACAAATATTTACTGAATGCTTCCTATGTGCACTGTATGCCATAGGTTTTGATATGTAATATTTTAATAATTGTTCTTTTTCTAAATATATTGGTTTGGAGTTCTTCTCTGTCCTAAGAATTTAAAAAGAGCATTTAAAATGTTCCAATTGTTAAGAGCTAGTGTTTTCTGGTTATGTTATTTTCCCTTTTATTGCTTTGTGATTAGAGACTTTCTAAACTACAATATTTCTTTGAGACTTAATTTAGGTTTCCCCTCTTGTCTAACATACGGTTATTTTGTTAACACTTGGAAAAAAGGAGCACTGTGTCTTCAAGGTGCCACTTTCACATTTATGAATTTGGACCAAGTTTGTTGTTGTTTAGTTCTGAGATGTCTTCCCACTTAGAAGTTGAATAAAAGTGGCATCAGTGGGCACCCTTGCCTTCTTTCTGATCTTAGAGGAAAAGCTTTCAGCTTTTCACCATTGAGTGTGATGTTTGCTGTGGGTTTGTTATAAATATCCTTTATTATGGTGAGGTATGTTCTCTCTGTATCCACTTTGTTGAGAGTTCTTATCATAGATATTGAGTTTTTTCAAATGCTTTTTCACCACCTATTCAAGTGATCACGTGATTTTTACCCCTTGTTTTGTTGATGTGGTATATATATCACGATGATTATTATGGAGGTATTGATCCCCCTCCTTGCATCCTTGGCACTTGATCATGGTGTATGATTCTTTTAGTGTACTGTTGAATTCGGTAGGCTAATACTTCGTTAGAAATTTTGCATCATGCTCATCAGGAATCTTAGCCTATAATTTTCCTTTTCTTGTAGTGTCTTTGTCTATTTTAGGTATCAGAGTAATGTTGGCCGCATAGAATGAGTTTGGAAGCATTCCTTTGTTTTCAGTGTTTTGGAATAATTAGAAAAGGATAGGTATTAATTTTCCTTTAAATCTTTGGTAGGATTTGCCTGTGAAGCCATCTGGTTCTGAGGCTTTTGTTTTATTTAGTTCCTTCCTTCTACTAACTTGGGCTTTATTTGTTCTTTTTTGTATTTCTTTAGGCACAATCATGGTTATTTTAAATTCCCTGTTTGGTAGTCTGGTTCCATAGATTGCATTATCTCTTGGGAACGCGTTCTTCTAAATTTTTTGTGTATCTTACAATTTTATATTGACTTCCAAACAGTATGTGGAGCAGTAAAAACTGAGGTAAGTAGTATTTATGCCTGGAAATGAGCATGCCTTTTCTTCTCTTAGGCTCTTAATGTGAGGAAGTGAGCCAAGTTATTCAGGAGTTCATTGGGGTTGGGTTTTACTGTTGCTATGGTTACCTTTCGTATCCCACCAGATTTAAATTCTTTTGGAGTGCCTGTGCTTAGGTTGGAAGTTTGTTTGTTGAGGGGGTTTTTCAGTGTTACTGCTACATCCTCAGCATTAGGTCTCCCGTGTACCGCTACTACATGTGTTAGCCTGTTTGGGGGATGGGGTGAGGGCGGGGTTCTTCGTTATCCTGACTCAGTCTTAAGTAAGCCTGTGGTTTTGGCAGTCAGTGTTGGGCATTTTCAGTGATCATATCCCACTCCGGAGAGAAATCTCTAGTAGATTGAGCCCATGATGGTTTCTGCCAAGCTTAGAAAGCTTTTCCTTTTCATTCTCCCCTCCCCTGGCCACCAGCAGTGAGTCTCCCCGCGCCCAGGCCACCAGTATTTCCCACCCTTCCCCTAGCCACTAGCGGCTTTTGTTCACAGGGAGGATGGTTCGAGTAGAACCGCATGCTTCTTCTCCACAGCAGTGGCTGCTCCCCTCCTCCACGCTGTTCCTCAGAGGTGGCCTTTCTCCTCCTCCTCTCCCCCCCAGTCCTTTTCGTGAGCATATGCTGGGCCCATGGAGAAAGCCTTGTGAACAGATGCGAATGTCCTCTGCCTCTGTGGTTCCCAGAGCTCCATGTACTTATGCTACTTCACCCTCTGCCTTGACCAATTTAAGCCGCAGTCTTCCTTGGCTGGGGGATGTCCCGCTCTCCTCCCTCTGACACAGATGAGCCAGCTCCCAAGTCCTGTCTTTCCACAAATTCCAAGCTAGGTGATTGTGACCTCAGCTCTCTGATGAGTTAACAAAAAAATATGATTTTATAGGTAATGTGTTTTTTTCTTATTATGGTGGGAGTGATGCTCTTTCCCATTTTCCACATTCTAGGTAGAACAATAACACACCTAAATAGGCCAATAAGGTTGCCTCCAGATGGGATTGTGGTCCAATTTTAGTGCCACGCTTTTATGCATTTTTCAAGTGTTCTTCTACCTTAAGATTGAATTATTTTTATAATCATATGTCTAAGCATATGCATGTACCAAATTATATGTGTGTGTGTTTAATGAATGAATGAATATTTGAGTCCTGTGTGCATGCGCGCACGCACACATACGGGTCCCTTTAGGTTTTGAGTTATTAAGTTCTTGTACATTGATCAAGTGAATGAGATAATAACTAAATCTCTATCTCCATTTTACTAAGAAGGGACCTCCTGCAGGATCAGTACAAGTATACACCTCTTTATGAGAGCTTCACATGTTGCTAATACTGCTTACTAGGTGCTACACACATACAGCATTATAGTTTATTATAAAGCAGTGCATGGGGTACAAACAAAATACTAACCCCTGCCGCCGCCTCTATAATTGTCTTGTTTTTATAGACGTGAAAGTTGAAGCTTAAGAGCTGAAATCACTTGTCCATCTTCATCTGCAAATAAATGAAACAGCCAGAACTCAATATTTATTCATTCATTAAACAGATGTGTATTGATTACTATACTGTGCTAGGTCCTGGAATGCAGCATTAAAGAAGATAAACGTGCACCCTGCCCTCACTGAGCTTACAGTCTGCTAGAGGAGACAATTCTTTAAAATTACATAGCTAATTACCAAAATGAACTTTGGCTTATAAATCCAGTGTCTTTTCCATTAAATCAGGAAGACAAAGTTTTTGAAAAGACCAGCTGACTTTTCAGTTGTTTATATTCATTTGTCCCTCACTTCTTTGCTTGCCTTCTGTGTGCCCAGCCCTGTGCCAGGCCAGGGGTGGAATGAGAATCGGGTCGAGTAGTTCTCACAACCCTCCTGGCCCAGGCTGGGGCGCAGCTGCCAGACCACCCGCCCCTTCCTTCCCTGCTCTGCAAAGCATATTGAAATGTGCTTTCTGGTGAATAAGTGACAACATAATAGAGAGGACCATGAATCATGCACTCTTGTTTGCAAGATAGATAGATCATTCTCAAACTTGGGCTGTTCACCTTTTGTGACCTTTCAAGGGGTGCTGGCACAGTGGTTGTTAATAACCATTGGTCTAGCAGATATAAGGAAACATGTTTGGGTGTAGGGGGTTGGGGATGGGTGCGCAAGAAGGATAAGGTCTCAGGGAAGCAAGGAGAAGACTGAAGTTCTAAGCAAGAGCCAAGCCTGTGGCCGAAAAGCAGCAGGAGGCCCTGGTCTGGACAGGGGGAGGGAAGGGGGCGGGATGGGGAATCCAGCATCTCAGGTGCATGCGCAGTGTGGGTGTTTTCACCACCTAGCCTGCAGCCAGGCCACACTGGACTTAAATCTTGGCTCTTGCACTTATGGCTGCATCTCCTGGGAAAATAAAGGAACTACTCTGAGCCTCAGTTTCTCACCTCCCTGCTGGGAATAACAGTAGCACCTACTTGTTAGTGAGGGGTGAGTAAGAAAACATGTGTGAAGTGTTTAGTGCTTGTCACCTTGCACTCATTAAAAAGTGGCTGCTATTATCACCGCTTTGCTGTTGTACCAGCATCTCTGCTGGAGGTCATTCTGGCAGTTTCAAGTGTGGAGCTAAGATGCAGGGGAAGGGCAGAAAGTGTGGGAGCATCTGCAGGAAAGGGGAGTGGAAGGAAGGGATTATGCACCCCTGCACCTGTGCCTAGCAGAGTGCCTGATTCGGAGGGAGCTGAATTTATTCATTTATGCCAAAGACTGAGTGAACCCAGCGCCCCGGGAGAGCCAGCCTGGGGAGGGGGAAAGGGAGTGAGAGCCCAGGAGGAAGGCAGCATAAGTCAGCAGAGGAAAAAGTCAGGCTGCAGCGAGTGTACTGTGGGAGGAGATAGGTGGAGAAGGGGTGTGGTCCCCATCCCGTGATGCTACAGGAAGGAGGAGTGGGCATGGAAGCATCTCTCAAACTTGGACCCCTCAGCAGGGCAGCCTGAATATTGGTTACTCAAAGTCCTGCAGCCCCATGTCTGAGTCCCAAAATAGAATCTTTTCCAGGCAGGACCCCTCTTGCCTTTCTTCAGCTTAAGCCGACCAGTTGCCCCAAGTGAAAGGCCTCCTCACCAATCCTGCCGCTTACCTGCTGCTCCCAGACAAAAGCCAGCTCCCCACTGCAGCGGGAGTGATCCTCCTGGGTGTGTCACGGATGGAGAATGGCAAGGCCCCCGTCCCCGTCCGTCCAGTAGCCGCAGGAGGGTCACACTGGACACTTCTCTAGATCCTGACCTCTGTTAAGAGCAGCAAATGTTTTTGAGATTTAACCTCAGAAGTCAGACCCAGTGTGCTACTAACTGATACTGGTTTAGAAGCTGTGCTTTGTTACATGTACAGGGCTTTGGGTCCACCCAGTCTTCAACATTGATTCAGCACCTCCTCTGTGCCAGGCACTCTGCTAGGCACAGGCAGAGAGGTGATAATCCCTTTCCTTTCAGGAAGACACACTTGACTTCCTTCTTCCCTCACACACCCAGATCCACTCACCGGAAATCCTGTTGGCTCTGCCTTCAAAATATTTTAATCTGACCATATCACATTATTTCCAGTGGTACCACCCTCGTCCTCTCTCTTGCCCGGACTCTTGCAGTAACTCTGCACAGATCTCTCCCTGTTCTGTCCTCACCCTCCCACACTTGATTTTCATCACAGAAGCCAAGAGAGTCTTTAAAACATATGGCAGGATGGAGAGTGTTGAGATAGTGGGGAGAGCTGGGGGGCTGGGAAGGAAGGAGCCAGGCTCTATCTGGGGCAGCGGCTTTCCAGGCAGAGGGGGAGGGAGCAGCAAGTGCAAAGGGCCTGGTGAGGCTGGCAGGGGCTTGGAGACACAGAAAGGGGGCTAATGCCTGTGGGAATCAGGTGAGCTGAGGGAAAGGGCTGAAATCAGAGAGATAAAGGGGAGCATTTGGGTGTAGGCCTTGTGGGGAATACATCTGAACTCGGTGCACCGGGGATTGGGAGCCATTAATCCATTTGTTTCCCTGAACAAACATTTCTTACATGCCTACTAGGTACCTGGCACTGTGCCAGGTGCTGAGACTACTGTGGTGCACACAGTCTAGTGGGAAAGATGGACGTTAATCAGATAATCGCACAAGTTAGTGCATTATGACCAACTGTCACAGCTACAGGGCCCATCCAGAGGAATCCCTGGGGCTCTGATCCAGTGAAGGGGCTTCAGAGGAATCATTGGGGGTTCTGACCCAGTGAAGGGGCTCAGGGAAGGCTTTCCTGTGGAAGTAACGCCTGGTCTGAGATCAGATGGAGGAGAGGGAGTTGAATGGATAAAGAAAGGTGGGATGAAAGATTGCCAAGGGCACAGGCCCTGAGGTGGCAAAGACTGGGCAGAGGCCACTGGGGCTGAAATGTGGATGAAGGGAGGAACCGCACAGTGAGCCTGGAGAGGGAAACAAGGCTCGAGTGAGAGCTTTGGGAGTCTGGGTGAGGAGGTTGGTGTTCAGCCAGAGGTGAAACAGATCAGGTTTGCAAGTGCTTTGGCAAAATCCCTCTGACGCTGAAAGATGGGGTGGAAGTGGGAAGGTGAACAGGGCAGGAAGGCTCCACGGAAGCTGTTATAGGGGCCCTGGTGAAGGATGAGGCAGCTTGACGTGGGAGAAAACTGGAGGGGCCTGAGAGGTAGCTTGAAGATAAAATCCGTAATGCCTGGCAGTGGGAAGAGAGACTACTTGAGTCTCACACTAGTTGCACTAAAAAAAGAGCAGCCAGATATTATAAGCTTCATAATGTGATGCAATGGGCAGCCACCTATGAAGCTTTTTATGCCTAAAAGGAAAAAAAAACAAAAAACGATACCTGAACTTAAGTCATTAGGCCTAATTGCCACTTTATAGAAAGCACACAGGATAGGTGACCAGTTTAAATGCACCATGAGGAAGAAATCAGAATGTGGGGCATCCCAAGGAATAAATAGCAAATGGCATGAAATGAACTTTTAAAGAGATTTAAGAAATAGAACAAGGCAATATATGTTTTATCCAATGTGTGGACTTTGTTTGGATCCAGATACTAACAAAATAGAAGATTTCTTTAAGAGAAATTTGAGCACAGACTGGACTTTAGATAATATTAAAGAATTATTATTCATTCTGTTAGGTATACACATAGCATGGTGATAAATTAAAATGCTAAAATGGCTAATTATTGAAGCTAGGTGATAGATATTTGGAGATTTATTACGCTATTCTCTTTAACCCAGGGTATATTTGAAACTTTTGATAATAAATAACTTTTAAAACAAAAGTTCATGGAAAGTAGAATCTCCAAGGAGGAGGGAATATAAGAAGAGAACTAGCTCTGATGGGGAAATGATGAGTTCAATTTGCACATGTTGAGTTTGATATGCCTTTGGGATTTGTAAATGGAGAGGTCCTGAGTCCTGCAGACCTCTGCTCTGGAGATAGCACAGTGAGTATAGATGGTGACATGCTGTGGGCATGGAGGAACTACCCAGGGCAGGAATCCAGAGGGATGAGAGAGGGCCCAGGTCTATGGCCGGGAAGAGGGGGCTGAGCTTTGTGACTGAGGACCAGGAGCTAGAAGACAGACGGTCACAAATGTTGAGGTAAGCAAATGTTTCTAATAGGAGGAAGGGCTAACAGAGCCAAATGCTGCTAAGATGTCAATCAAGATGAGAACCAAAATGAGTGCATTGGGTTTGTGTCAGGGATAGAGGCTGCTCTCTGGGTGAGGGACAGGAGTGGACAGAGATGACAACAGGGAGACAAGAGTCTAGATAACTTAGAAGAAATATGTCTGTGAAGAAGAAAGAGGATCGTAGCTTGAGGAGTGAAGAAATGAGAGGATTTTTTGTTTTGAAGATGAGCCAATGTTGGAGCACTAACATGTAGAGAAGAATGACCCAGGAGAGAGGAAACGATGCAGCGTAGGGTAGAAGTGGCAGTCAGTGATATGAGATCCCTGAGAAGGCAGGAGGGGTGAGATAGGAGATTGGTTCTTTGATTCTATCCAGAAATAGGGGGGATGAGACCTGCTGGTAGAGAGGGAAGTAGGCGGATTGGAGGTGTGAGAGTCTTGGGAGAAGGGAGGACTGGGTCATGGCAAAGGAAAGAATGTCTGAGCAGAAAAACATGGTAGGACTGCCTAGTGGGGAGGAGGTTGGTGATCATAGTGAGACAGGAAAGTCGATGGGAGACTGAACAGGGTAGTGTTGGTGGAAGGCAAGGATGGCTGGATGTCAGTGTGGGGAGAGGTCCCTGTGGCCCGAATGACTAAGGAGGACTACATGGAGGACACTGGAGTTAAGCCTATGAGCAGATGGGATCCTGAAAATGGTGCTCAATGTCTTTTCAACTCCAAATTTCCATCTCCCATTGTAATTGACTGCCCCCCTCCCAACTTTCACCTCTCCAGCCCCCTCCCACCTCCTGCTCCAAAACAATCCTTGACTTTCCAAATCTGATATGAGTTCAAGGTCCCTGTCAGAGTTGTTTGCAAGTTAAAAATACAGTGGTACCTCGAGATACTAATGCCCTAACATATGAGATTTTTGAGATACGAGCCATCAAGTGAGCGATTTTTGCTTTGAAATACAAGCAACATTTGAGATAGGAGTAATCGCGCCTATCGGCCAGCTGCACACGACCCACCAGTTTACCGCGACTCGAGCGTCTCATAGTTTCCCACGCCTCAGGGTTACAGAACGAATTAAACTCATATCTCGAGGTACCACTGTATGCTGTTGCTTCCCAGTCCTTTCCAAGCAGCAAGCAGTTCAGTAATCCTGGGCCCATGCCAGGTGGGCAGACATGGCCATATGCTGACAGGGTTCCTGTCCGACTGGGGGGCTGGGACAAATTGGGCAGCATGAGGAGAAGAGGCCAATTGCAAATCGGCGCTTAGAGGCCCACTGTCTTCACCCCTTATTCCAGGCGCTACAGAAACACGGAGGATGTTGTGCTCACAGAAAGTTCTGATGGCTGCCCAGCCTTGTACTGTGCCTGCTGGGTCTCTCCACCCACCAGCACTGGCATAGAGCACATTCTGCTTGTGCCCTTCTCAGACCCACCAGTTCTGCAGAGCTGGGGCTGCCAGCCTCGCCTCTCAAGTTACTGCTACGAGTGGCACCTATTGGTTGCAGTCTGGTGGAAGGACTGGGCCACACACGAGGCACTTAAAATGTATCCTTTCTCTTCCTAGCTTAACTCAGGTGATCCGGAAGTTTGCCAAGCAGCTGGATGAGTGGCTAAAAGTGGCTCTTCACGACCTCCCAGAAAACCTGCGAAACATCAAGTTTGAACGTAAGTGCTGAGTTTGGGAATGGAGGGGTAGGGGGAAAACAGTTTTGTGCCAAAGATCTTACATAAAATAACAACAAAAATAGCTACCATTTACTGTGTGTTACTACAAAGCACCAAGTATTATGCTTAGCACTTTCCATACATTAACTTGTGTAATCCTCATAAAATGTTAATTACTGGTGGTATACCTGCTTTCATAGAAAAGGGAACAGGCTTAGGGAGGTAGTAAGTAGCGGAGGCAGGATTGCTCCCAGATCTGCCTCCCAGCTCATCACCTCCATGCTCCTCCTCTCGCCTATCCTTAGGCCACCACTCTGGTGTAGGACACAGTGTTGCTGTTCACAAATGGGGCTTCAAGATGCAGTGAAAGGTCCCCAAAACCACATAGTCAGTCACTAGGGGCCCGGAGTCCAACTCCGGTCTGTCCAACCCTCTAACCCTGAGCTCCTGCCCACAAATGGAACTGGTCGCAGGAGACAGAAAACAGCGCGGGTCTCACATATTTAATGCCCTGTCTAATGAGCAAGCCAAGTTAATATTTCTCATAAGGGGTTGGGACTGCTGAGCGGCACTCTCACTCGACAGTGTGTTTTGTTTTGTTTTGTTTTGTTTTGTTTTTGCCTGAGGAAACTGGTCCAATTTCTGTCTCTATGTGTCTGTACTAGTGGGAAGACTCACTATTAAAGATGAAATGATTTCAAGCAAATCAAAGTTATAAGATATATGTTTCTTAAAACCCCATTTGAATACAGCCAGCCTTTCTAACCCTAAATCGGTGCCCCCAGTAAAATGAAGGAGATCAAATTACCTATCTCCGCAGGCGGAGGGGCCCTTTCAGCGGCTCTGAGGCCGCCTGCGGTGCCCATCACCTACTGATAAAGCCCACTTTATTTCACGGCTCTCAGTTCTTTTCTTTCCCCCAGCACTAAATTCCACATCACAAAGTTAAAGAAAAAGTAATTAAGGAGAAGGCTTAACGATTGATCAGCCTGGAAAATTAGAAGTTCTTCTGTCCCCTTCCCCCCGCCCCCATTCCTCCACCCCATGCCTTATTTTTCAAACCAAGCTGGCTCTAAATCCAAATTACAATAATCCCAGGACCACTTCTGATTGTTTCTTGACCAGTTCAGAAATTAATGAGAAGAATGCCCGTGCCATTTTAATTATGCTGACAAAACAAACCTGTTAAAAGTTGGCAGCGAGGAGCTTTTGGGACCTTCTAACTGTGGGTTCCTGGGGACACCCACTCTTCCCAGGGAGACTCGGGGTGCACCTTGAAAATGGGCAAGGAGCTGAAACCTGTTTGGCTCAATGGATAGAGTGTCGGGCCTGAGGACTGAAAGGTCCCAGGTTCGATTCCAGTCTCAAGGGCAGGTTCCTTGGTTGCAGGCACATCCCCAGTGGGGGGCGTGCAGGAGGCAGCTGATCCATGTTTCTCTCCCATCGATGTTTCTAGCTCTCTGTGCTTCTCCCTTCCTCTCTGTAAAAAAATCAATAAAATATATATTTTTAAAAATGGGCAAGGAGTGGAAACACACACCACTCCAAATGATTGTAAGAATGAAGACCCTGGGTAGGCATATGGCTTGTCTGCTTCAGAATTCACAGAACAGGACCATACCACTTCAAATCATCAGCCCACTGTGTCACCATAGGAAACAGAACCATCGGAACACGCAGCGGGTCATGGAGCCCATTTACTAAAAGGGACAGATGACGAATGCAAAGCCATGTTCAAGGAGCAGCTTGGGGTCCCATCGTCGGAGCTCCCCTAGCAGCTCACACCCCCGAGGCTCATTCAGGGCTTCCTATTAGACAGACTGCATTGTCAAGGACCTTCTTCAAAGCTCCCACTTGATTCTTGCAATTATTTATGGGGAGTAGGGATTGAGCCTGCAATTAGCTAAATGAAAGACAAGTAAATAATTGGTTTTACTTACGGTTGATTGACACCACGATTTCTCACACCTGCTAGTGTGACTTTGAAACATATGCCCCAAATATCGCCACTTTAGGAAATATTTGTCCAAATGGGAAAACAAAAACTCAAACCCTGGATTTTGCCATTGGGCTTCTAAAATGAGTTGGACAGTGAGACAACTTGAGGTAAATAAGAAAATTACTTTTTGAAACCTGCCTCTGGAAAATCTGAAGCAGGACCATAAAGCCTGCAAATATTTCATACTACCTCTTATTCTTCTTTCAGTGTCCAGAAGGTTTTCCCAAATTCTGAGACGGCAAACATCCCTAAATCATCTCTGCCAGGTATGTGTCCCGCGCTGTGTTCTTACTACTGCTGAGTCATTACAAATGCGGGCAAATCCACAGACCCGCTGCCCCTGGGATGTCCAGTGTAGCTGTTACCTTTACTTTCTACAGATAAGGAATAAAAACATTAGTCAACCACTAAATAGCTTCAACTAACAAAATAATTTCTGATAATGGTTGCCACTTAACCTGTTCTAGGCTCTCAAGTTTGTTTCCCTTCTGTAAATTGGGGTTTCTCTGACACTGGGGACATTCTCAGCTGGATAATTCTTTGCTGTGAGTTGTTTTGTGCATTGTAGGGATTTAGTAGCACCCCTGCCTTCTACCCACCTGATGCCAGCCAGTAGCACCCCTTCTCCAGCCTCAGGTCCCACCTGGATGTGACAATCAGGAATGTCCCCCGACTCTGCAGTGTAGCTTGGGCAGGGTATGCCTGGTTGTGAGCCACTGAAATGAGGGATTCAAACAGATGTGGAGGATGACTTATTTGTGTCACGCAGAAGAGTTCAAAGCCACAAGGCATGTTAAATATTTAGCCAATTTTATTTATTCTTCTAGATTTCTGTTCTTTGGAACATAAAAGTGACATATGCTTACCATTTACAAAGTTCAAAACTAGCAAAAGTGTAGCACAGTAACAAGCGGAAGATTCTACTGTAACTCCATACTTATAGCTGGATGGCATAAAGCTTTGCATTTCTATTAATCCTGCACCTTAAGGAAGGGACTGTGAGTCGGCCTGTTATCATTCATTAACATATTAATGATCTAAAAGCAGAGGGAGCAAGCTGGTGGCTGCAGGTCAAATCAGCCCTCAGATGTGCGGGGTTATTTTTGTTTGATTTGCATGTATTCAAAGACATTTTATTACTCGGCCACCAATAATTGTAGATGACAGTTGAACACCCAGATTTTCTGTAGAAAAATGTTAAGAGCTGGCACCCTTAGTACACCTCCCCAGGGCAGTGATCAGCTGGGTGGGCTGAGCGCTTCTCCAGGGGTACTATTGGCCTTGTCTCCCCCTGTTTCCCCACCTTCTCATACACTGGCCCCTCACTCATGTGTCACCTGCCTGCTTGCTTTCTGTGTTTGGGTTTGCAGCCCCTCCCTTTATAGTGTTGGTTCTGGATTGGTGCCAGCTATTGAAGGTCAAGGTGGGAGGGAGGGCTTTCTAGTTAGAGTGCCTGAGGCAAGCTCCATGCTGGGAACCAGAACGTGTAAAACTGCACCCACACCCCTCACTTTTCCTGCTGTGCCCCTGGCATACACAGCACAGGAAGGGATTTGGAGACCAGAGTGAAACCCTTGCGGAAACCCAGAGGCAGGTACAGAGGCCACTCTGGGCATTGTTCTGGGACGTGGCAGAGCCTGACAGATGGATGGGATTCAGTGAAGAAAAATAATATTGGCAAGTGGAGGACACACTGCCATGTTTCCCAGGAATCATGCCTCGGGTCATATCAGGGAACTAGACATGGTCTTGGTGCATACCTCGGGGTTCAAAAAGTTAGTAAAGCCTTTGGCCCTTTCTACTGCACAGGTAGGTAAAAGCATGTACACATATGTGTAAGGGTGCATGTGTGTTCGTGCATACACACACACACACACACATGTACTTCACTCATACACTTCCTCTCTTTCCATGCTGACGTATAATTTAATCAGCAAATGCTACCTTTTCATCTCACTGGACAGCTATCAAACACGTTCCTGGATCAGCCAGAGGACTGGGGTTGCTGCTAAGAACATTTCGTGGGACGTCTTTGTATCCCAATGAGCTTTCCTAAACACATGCCAAATCAGACTACACAGCACCCGACCAAAAACACCCCTCCCCCCCTAATATTACACCTGAAATCCAAATATCCAGACCCTTTTGGATATACTAAGCAAGCAAATAGGCATTCATATCTCAGTTGTTCACTCCACAAAATCTTTTTGAGTGCCTACTGTGTGCCAGGCATTATGTATGCTCAGTGGTATTTGCCCTCAGCAGGAAGAAAAGGAAATGAAAGAATAATCTAAAGTGGTTAAGTGCATGAAGGAACCATCACAGAAAGAATGATGGGGCATTGTGGTTCTCCTTAGATAAAGAGGTTAGAAAAAGCTTCTCTATGGAGTGACATCTAAGTTGGAGGGTATGCAATGGAAGGGTTGCTGGGACGGGCAGGGTGAGAGAAGAAAGTTCCAGAGATAACACAAGACCTTGTGCAAAGGCGTGGAGGTGTCATGGCAATCAAGAGAACCTGAATCACAGTCGCCTCTTCCATTGAGCTCTCGCTCCTTAAGCTATGTCCCCTTCAAACAAACCTTAATAAATTCTTGACAGCATTCCTCCAGGAGAGGCAGCCCCCAGGACACGTCCATTTTATAGACCAAGAAACGGAGGTGGTTCCACATGCCTGCCCACGACTCTCAGCTGTTCAGCAGCAAGGCCAGGATTTGAACGAAGTATATTTGAATGCGGAATCCCAGACCCAGTTCACATACTCATATATTCAGGCCTCTGTGATGATCTAAGCTAGGTTGTACTTGAGTTCAGACAGACGGGTATAAAGGTTATTGTCAGTATTTACCTTTGCCTGGAAATTCACAAGCATTAGGAGACATATAATGTCCATGTGTATTTGAAATCTTTTTTTTTTTCCATTTTACTAAAGACTCCTTTGAAAACATGCAAATAAAGGAAATGATTCTGGAAATGTTTTTCTTTGCTTTTATCAATATTGTTCTGACTTCGTGATTCCAAGTATTAGTGATCTAAGTATTATTTCAACTTGCAGATTTAAGTTCTACCAATGAGGGTTTGCTGAGACAGCTACACCCAGGCCATTTCTGGTCTGGGACTGGCACTTCTTGGTGCAGGAGACATAGAAGTTATTCAGCACAGAGCTCCTGTCCCACAGGCTTGCATCAGAGAGCTGGCAGGTCTCTGGGCCCCGTCCCATTGTTCCACGGGGTCAAGACCAAAGGTCTGGGAACAGCATGATTGGGTCTGACCTAGGTCACCATGCGGTCGTTTTTTTAGCGAGAAAGGCAGATCAAGAGAGCCTCAGAGAAAAAGGGTACGGATCTTGAGTTCTGGGCTCACCTACTTATTATTTGTTTAAACTATTTTCCTGAATTTCAAAATAGTTTGCAAAATACCCTTGGCAGATTCATTTAAAAGGCTTAAAGGAAATAAAGGAAGGGGTTCTCCCCTGACAACCCTGAGCTAAGGAGCTGGTGGATTGGATTACAGGCCTCTCGAACGGTGATCCACAGCACGGACATCACATTCCAGATGCTGGAAGACTGGAGGAACGTGGACCTCAACAGCATCACCAAGCAAACCCTGTATACCATGGAGGACTCCCACGAGGAGCACCGCAAACTCATCATCCAGCGTAAGGCGGGCCACCAGGGCTATGCATTTTGGTGGGTTTTTTAAAAAGAGAAAGTACCTTTGGGAGGTACTTGGGAGATAGCTATGCCTGGGAAATCTCTGCTTATTTTAAAAAGTGCGTACTGGGACTTGAGCGTGCTGGTGGGAATGAGTCAGTGCTACTCTGGTAAGAGCATGGGCTTGGGGTGCCCAATAGACTTTGACTCAACCCCTGGCTCTCGTGCACGGTGACTTGGCTTCCGAATCTGTAAAATGAGGGTAATGCAGAGGGATTAAATGGGACAATGTGTGTCCTGTGCCTGCTGCACAGTGTAGTGCTGGTAGATGAGGAGGTTAGAGGGCAAGCACTCGAGTCAGACTGTGTTTTAAACTTGTCTCTGCCATTCACTATCTCTGAAACCTTGGAAAGTGACGTATTCCATAGTGCCTCCATCTCCTTATTGTAAAGTAGGGTAATCATAGTACCTACCTCCTTGGGTTGCTCATTCATTCATCTTCAACAAACACGTGAGCACAAAAAGCACAAAAGGTACAGTACCATGTACTGTTCTAGGCTCTGGCATTCACATTCTAGGGAAGGTCTAAGGTTAAACGTGTCCATGTACAGCACTTAGAGGAGTGCCTGGTACATGGCAAGCACTGGATCACCGTTAGCAGTTAGAATTCACTGCCACCACCAGTCTCTGAGATGCACAGAGTGGGAGAAGGGCAGAAAAACACAACCAATGAGAAGCTCAGAGACCTGGTTCCAGTCCCTGCTCTCTCCCTAACTTGCCCTCTGACTTCAAGTGGATCATGTCGCCTCATTAAGACCTAGCTTCCCCATCTGTAAAAAGAGGTGGGTCAACCCAACGGACTTTTAAAGCCCCTTCTCATTCTGCAGTGTTAGGACCTTCCAGTAGTCCTGGAAGCTGACCTCGTTGGTGGCTATCCCGTAAGGGGGACAACCAGCCATTCCAGAGGAATGGGGAACTAAAACTGCTCAGACAAGTGAAAACTACAGACGTGGGTGGATCTTGAATCGTGGTTTGATTTACACACACACACACACACACACACACGTCATGAAAAGATGTTTCAGATCAGAAATCACCGCAGAGATGGTTCGGTTTTCTCAGTGCTCCACTGCTTGCAAAGTACTTCCCAATCCATAGTCTGACTTGCAGCTGAAGCCAGGGGTGGGGTGGTATGATTCTCCACCTTTTCCGAATGCAGAACTGAGGACCCAGCAATTGCTTCCTTCAATCCAAGAATATTGATGAAGCATCTACTATTTTGATAGCAGAAGCTGGTCAGCTACTTCCCGGTATAGTTGTGGTTTAAAAATATTTGAATGATCAAATGTGCCCTATCACGGGGCAAAGAGCAAGAGAGCAACAGAGCTGCTGTCCACTCAGGCCAGCCAGCTCTCACGGGTAACAGCTGCATCACAGGTCATGACCAGCTAACGAGGACAGCAGACAAAAAATGCATGCATGCACACACACACAGGATTATGAGTGATATACTGAAGGTAAAATACAGAAAGTAAAGTGCTATGAATGTATAGAGGGACAGAGTCAGTGCTGGTAAGGGGCACAGAGTGGGTAGAAAGGATTTCAAGGAGGGACATGTCCCCTGGGCCGTCAGGAACCAAGCAGTGCAGGAAGAGGGAAGTGCCTGCGAAAAGCAGGACTTGGGGGAATGGCAAGGGCAACGGGGTGGCTGGGTAAAGCGCTCACAGGCATGGGGATGAGCTGGGAAGGATAAGTTGGGGCGTATTTTCCAAAGCCTTGAACGCCCTGCTAAGACTGTGGTTTTCATTTCTTCAGTTTTATGCCTTTGTTCTTCCTAAGATGCGTCTCTGCTTAAACCCAGTGTGGTGAGGTGTGGGCTCTCTGTTTGACAGTGTATCAGGAGTTCGACCACCTGCTGGAGGAGCAGTCGCCCATCGAGTCCTACATTGAGTGGCTGGACACCATGGTGGACCGCTGTGTTGTGAAGGTTAGTAGACGGGAGTGGGAGGTGCAGCCCTGGGCCCTGCAGCCATCACTCGCCTTCGTGATACGTGGGTAGTTCAGAGCCCTGCAGGGAGCCACCTGGAAGTTTCTCAGCCGCCACGGGCCCCCGCTCTCCCTCCCCTGCTCCAGCCAGGCCAGCACCTGTTAAGCACATTGGGCCTTGATGCGAGAGCTCATTTTTTCACAAGTATTTTTGCTGATAGAAACAAAAAGTTGAAAACCATTACTCCATACTTTGAACTTGGAGACCTTACATAAGCCTTCCCTGTCAATTTCTAAAGACAGTGCTAAATGAAGGGTCAAGTCCAGCATGTTAAAGTCATTCACTCTCTCATAGGTGGCCGCCAAGAGACAAGGGTCCCTGAGGAAAGTGGCCCAGCAGTTCCTCCTGATGTGGTCCTGCTTCGGCACCAGAGTCATCCGGGACATGACCTTGCACAGTGCCCCCAGCTTTGGTAAGGCCCCAGCACTCCCCGCCGCCAAACACCGGTTTCTCTGGGCCCTGCGCCACCTCTGTCCAGGTGCACCACCTCTGTCCAGGTCACCTCTTGGAGTCAGCCACGGTGTTACTGGCTGTCTCTGAGGCCACAAGGACATTGCCCTGAAATATACCTGTTTCTGGGGGATACCATTTTCTTAGAGCTTTCAGGGAGAAAGGCGAATTGTGAGGAGTCGAGGTGAAGAGCGCAAATCTGAAGGTGGGAGGTTGGCACAGACAGTATCTGGGTTTAGAGAGAATGGGTGGCAGTCAGTGGCTGGCTCCCTGTTTGCCAGATGTACTGAGATTGTGCTTCCGTGGGGCGAAGTGGCAGGGTTCCACCGTGTGCACTTCCCAAGCCGGCCTGCGAGGAAGCCCGGGAGTTCAAGCATTTGCAGGGCTTGATTGGCACTCCAGGAATAGGTAGGCTGTCTAATCCCTCGAAGACGACTTCCCATTCATTTCCTCTTATCGACCCTTTGGGTCCTCCTCACTTCAGGAGACATCTCTACTCCCAGTCCTCAGCTACTGTTTTCTGGGGCAGGGTAGGAGGTTGGGGGGTGACAGAGAGCTTGAAATCTGCCCTGGTGTGTTTATAACAGCATCTTTGGGCAAAAGCCCAATTGCCACTGAAAGAGCATCTGGGGGTGGGTGCTGTGCTCCCTTGTGGGACCCTATTTTCTGTATCCCCTCGGAAAGAATGGAATATACATCGAGTCCAGGTCATCATTAGCAAAGTGAGGGGGGACTGTAAGGCATTATCAGACATTGGAAATCTCAAAACACTTTGGCCTCAAATTTCTAGGCATTTCAGCAAAGGGCTGTTGGTAAATTTTCTGGGTAATTGCTTCAGCTCTCTATTTTACTTTGCAAGTAGCAATGTGGTTTCGTTTCTCATTATCTCCAATTAAGCCAATCAGCTGTGGGGTTTGCCCAGGGTTTAATTTGACAGGTTTCCATCCAGCTTTTTATGGCCTTGTCACCGTTTTCCAGTTGTGCTATACAACCAGTGACTATGTGGCGAAACAAAGAATGCGCTATTTTTTCTAAACAGCTACGTCCATGAAAGACTGTGTTTACCCAATTGGAGAGGCGTTTGTGGTGGGTTTCTTTCATCTCCGCCTCGGGAGGGTCTCCGGCCCGGCCTGCACCCATTTGCTCTGGGCTGTGTGCGCTGGTGGCTGTGACCTGGGCAGGGCCATCAGGCGTGGCGTTTGATGGCTTCCAGTTCAGCGCAGTTAGTGTTAGCACATGTTACCTCTGACTCTGGGAAAATCACCCGTGCAGAACTGCTTTCAGTTAGGCGGGTGGTTGGAAAATACTTGAGATTTTTTTCATTGTTTCAAAATCAAAGAATCAACAATATCACACACATATACACATCCACAAAGCATGCCTCTTTTGCTTTATCTTTTATTCTTCAATTTGCTGCTGCTTAAACTATGTATGTTCAGACAGGGAAAATAATTCACTTTACACTGTTCTTTGAAATTCACTTGTTTTTACTAAGTTCATGTGATAAAGGCAGTTTGGACAGTAGAATAATTAGGGTTCAATGAAGGAGTTGAATTTATGACTAAGAAATATTGTTCCTTAAAACGTGTTTATTTCTTTTTGAAGCACACACAATTTTAGGATATGTTGGTCACTCAGGCAAATGGCACAAATGGTCACAAATCTTTTAGAAAATGAAAGAGATAGTAACCCAATATCACTTTTGCAGTATCTTTCAACCCTAAAGAGGTTGAAATACCTGCTTCCAAGGCCATTTCGCAAACTATCTGAAAGGGTCCCGCTCCGCAGACTCATTGTGGAGTTTTGCGCTTGGGTGACATGCACGTTGAAAGAATTTGTGGCCGACAAAAGCCCAGCTCCCCCTTTTTGCCTGTGTATGTCAAAGACACAGTTGGTGGTTGTGTTTGGGTCATGTGTCCCCTGTATAAAAACAGCTAATTAGGAAAAAGAGCCCTCTGTTCCCTGGCCCCACCCCCAGCCCAGGGGCCAGCTCCATCTATCTGATAACCCCACACGCTTCCTCCCGTCGCTGTGAATGTGCGAGGTTGTGTGTCAGGTAGCAGGCTGCCCACCACAGGGATCATGTGGAATCTGACAGTGATCCCACGGGGTGCTCTAACACCTCTTCCCAGAACAGCCTCTTTCAAAGGTGCTTGGCTCCTCTCTTCTCCTTAATTCCTTCTCACCCTTTCCTCCCTGATTCCTTTTCACTGAAAAAGCCGATGAACTAAAGTAGCTGTGAGCTAAAGGAGCCAGACTTTCTTGCAGCAAGCAGCGGTTTCTAGCCAAGTTAGTCGCCCAGGTAGAGGCTAGCAGGCAAGGAGCTTCGAGTCGTCGCAGAGCTGAGGAAATGAGAGTTTTTATTTAAAAAACCAACCAACCATATTTTCAGGTGCCTGCTCTGACTTCAGTTCTTAGGATGTCTAGGTCTCGGTTGGCACAGGTGCCTTTGCCCCTGATCTCACAGGAACACTGGGAAGGCCACACTAGTTCCAAAAGTACTCGGCACAACACAGCATGAAATCAGCTGGGTTTGATGGCTAAGGGAGCAACATTGCCTATTATCTCCCAGGTTTTCGTGTTTTTACACACTTGTTTTCTACTCGCTTCAAAGTTCACTCACTTGGCAGACATGGCCAGGAGGCCACATGGGAGTGGTTCTGTCAGGGAAGGGCCACCAGACGAGCGGCCACGCCAAGCCTTCCAAATGGCTGCGCTGTGCGTGGAAGTCCTGGCCTGTCTCTCTCTTGCCCAGTTTCTGCTAAATTACAGAATCTTGATGTTGGAGGTGTCGCTCAGGCTCCCCCGAGCACTAGGAGGCAGGAATCACTTCCCCTGTATGAAGTGAGATGGAAACGGGGATCCAGAGACAAGAGGGAACTTGCCTACAGGCACACTGCAAGTTGAGTGGAGCTCCCCTTGGCATTTCTTGTTAGGATGGATCTTGTGTTCTCTCTGCTAAGCCACACTGCCACTTGCCTCTTCTAACTTTCTCCAGTGATATCCTAATAATAAAAACAGAGTAATGTTTATTGAGGGCCTTGTATACATGACCCCTGATATTGGGTGCTTTCTGACTTAATTCTCACAAGCACCTGTGAGATCCCTTATTCCTGCCCTCGATGTGACAGATGAGGAACCTAAAGTAGAACATGCAGCAAAGGCAGGACAATGATAATCATGGTAACAAGTGCTTAGGAAGCACATACTACCTTTGATGCTCATGTTAACTCTGCACGGCAGATAATAATAGGTTTTTACAGAGGGGGAAAGAGAGCTTGCAGGCTTTCGTGCCCAAGATTAATGTGATTGGGCTCTGTTTCACAATCAAATCTGGTGCTTTTCCAATGATCACAGTGAAGACAAATAGCCTGGGCTCAGATGCATGTACAAAAAGACTAAACATTTATTTAATCCTCATTGATGGTTTTTTAAAGCTGTGAGAGAAAAGAATAATAATTAGACTATCATGAGTCTTAAGAGGTACTAGAAGACAAGGGAATATCTTTTAAGTACTGAGAACAAGGAACTGTCAAACATTATTCAAGAGAGAAGGTAGAGACATATTCAGTTATACCAAGACTGAGAGACATCGGCACCCATAGAACATCACTTAAAGAAAACCAACATGATGAAAGGATGCTTTTCAGCAAGAAGAAAAACAAAGCCATGGTGAATGTCTGGAGTACAACAATAACAATGTTCTAGTTCTTTTTGCTGTGTAACAAATTATCCCAGAGCTTAAGTGGCTTAAAGCAATCATTTTGTCATGCTTATGGGTTCTGTGGGTCAGGAATCTGGGCAGGACACAGCAGGATGGTTCTTCTCTGCTTTGAGATGTCTGGGATCTTAAAAGGGAAGGCCCAAAGCTAGTGGTGAGTTGACAGCTCGAGGCATCTTCCCTCAGGTGTCTGGTGCCTGGACTGGGATGAGTTGCAGACCAGGACTGCAGACCAAGGTGCCTGCAGGTGGCCCTTCCATGTGGCTTGGTTTCCTCACAGCATGGTAGCTTCTGAACAGTTCAGCTTCTCACATGGTGAGCTCGGGGCTCCAGGTGTAAGCGTTCTAAGGAGGAAGGCACATTGCCTTTTATGACCCAATCTCACCGGTTCAACAGAGTCACTTCCTCCACACCTTGTTGTCCAAAACAGCCACAAGTCTACTGAGACTGAAGGGTTGTGGAGACACCAAATTCCACCTGGAAGAAATGTCAAAGAATTTGAGGGCCCCATTTTAAGATGAGAGAAATTTTAAAATATATAAGTAAGTTCAACTATCTATTGCTTTTAATTTGAAAATGAATTTTTATATGTTTATAAAAGGTAAAACCAATTTCTAGGAAATAATAGATCATGGGGTGGTGGGAAGAGAAGCTTCAAGGAATAGTTAAGGTCTTGAACTTATAAATACAGCCAGGTGGTGAGTATACCAGTGGATATTTTTGTGGGTTTTTTTTAAATAAGTATTTTGTATTGATTTTTTAGAGAGAGAGAAAGGGAGAGATAGAAACATCGATGAAAGAGAAACATCATTGATTGGCTGCCTTATGCATGCCCTCCACCAGGGCATGTGCCCTGACTGGGAATTGAACTGGTAACATCTTGGTTCCTAGGTCAACACTCAATCATTGAGCCATTCCGCCAGGCTACCATTGTTCATTTTTAATTTTTGATAGCATTTATTGCTTTTGAGAGAGAGAGAGGAAGGGAGAGGGGTAGAAAAAGAGAAAAACATTGATGTGAGAGAGAAACATCGATCTGCTGGCTCCAGCATGTATCCTGATGGGATTGAGCCCACAACCTGAGCATGTGCCCTGACAGGCACTCAAACCGGCAACCTTTCAGTGCACAAGACCACATTCAATCAACCGTGCCACACTGGTCATGGCCCAACAATCTTAATGGATGATTTCGGCTTACTGAGGACACTGTAGCTTTTGTGGAGTCAGGGACTATTGAGCTTTAAGTTTCTGTTCCACTTAGAGCAGTTAGCACAATAGTAGGCAGGTAGCAGTAGCTCCACAAACTTGTATTGTTTGAAAGATGATAGAAAATTATCAAACTGTCTTGGTAACAAATTAGAGCCATTAAGGAAGAGAGTTTGAAGCCCCAAATGAACGCTTCCCCTGGAGAGCTGATGGCCAAGTCCAGCTCTGATGTTTTCTAGTGGTGTGGTCCTAGGCAAATTTAGTCTCCTCCGATCTTTGTCTCCTTGTCTTATAAAATAGGAGGGTTGTTTCTTTCCATCCTGTTGACTTAGAGCAACATCTTAGCAAATATTTCTTCAATTTGGAGATAGTTTCCTATTAAGCATTTGATGCTACCTTTTGACTTCTTTGACTATGAACAAGAGTCATAGGATCTTAGAACATTAGAAACAAAAGGGACCTTAGTGATAATAACAATAGTTAGCATTTATTAAGCATCTAGTGTGTACTTGTGCTCATTATGGAACTTCTGTAACATAGGTTTACTGTTCCCCTTTTAGAGGGCTATCTTGCAGGATGATTGAGTCAGACAGTCATGAGTTCAATTCCCAGGTCTGCCACTTAATAACTGTGTGACATTGGATAACTACTTTATCACTCTAACATTATAAGCTTCAGTTTCCTTCTTTAGAGAAGTAGAGTAATACTCATCTCATACAGTTGTAAGGAGGATTAATTGCAACAATAAATCTACAGTGGTTAAACATAGCGGTTGCCATGAGCAAGGGTTCAATGAATGACTTAATTTGTTTACAAAGTTTAACTCATCTAAGATCCCAGTTACTAAATGGAAGAGCTGGATCTCAACCTGGGCAGTTTGATCCAGTGCCCTGCAATTACCCTCCCCAGTGGGTCACAGAAGTGGATGGAAAGTTTAGTCTTGGAGACTGCATCTCACAGTAACTCTGTAAAACCTGAATCTTGCTGATTCCCAAGTGGGGTCAAAAATACAGACACAGCCCCCTGGGTTGGAGGAGGAATGTGGAGAAAGTACAGGATAGGAAACTTTGGCCCGGAGCCTTGTGGGCACAAGGATGGGAGGCTGTGGCAGGCTCCTTAGAGAAGGGCTACAGGAGTAGATGTGCATGACTTGCTGGGCACCGCTTGGCCTCAGAGTTCAGGCAGAGATTTTCCTCTCTAGCTTTCCTAAGCCAGAATAATTTATCGGAGATGAATGTGGTAGGGTTGGGGGTGTGGGATATGCAGAAGCCAAGTACCACTAAGGAGAAAATGGATAAATTCCACCAAAGAGGAGTTACCCCAAAGCCCCCAACGGCCCCCTCACTTTATTCTGAGACTTGAAAGGACATATAGCTCACAACTCAAATGGCCCTTCCAAAGACCCAGTCCTTTATACCACCTGGGTCTTACTGCTATGAAGAGATGGACTAGGTGATCTGTAGGGGAATGAGAGCAGATTTTAAAGCCAGACCAAACAAATCCCTACTGGATTACTGATGGGAGACTCATTTCTTCACCTGTAACAGAGAATACCACCACCCATCTCATAGTTTATTGTAAGGCTGAGAGTTCTGTTAATTACTTAGCATCATCTAGGCAGAGTAAGCACTCAATACAAGGTAAGTGTGAAGATGATGATGACAGCAGTGATGACAGTGATAATGATGGTGGTGATGACAATAGAATCACAAGAAAAATAAAACCAGAGAGTCTCAGAAGGCCTCTAGCTAAGGAAACTAGATCTTATGGATGGTCTAATAATCGAGTTGACATGAGACAGATTAAGAGGAGAAAATAACAAAATGCAATTATGTATGTATAAACAGGGTTCCATACGAATATAAGACACAAGGACAAATCAGGAGAAGGGAGGCTATGGCTTGGAACTTCAAAGGACTGGAAGGCAATTCATATGGAGTTGAAAAAGCAAATGTTTGGGAAAGAAGTGTTTGCTGAGCCATCTTTAACAAGGGGTCCCAGACTTAATTCATTTTGCATAATATCCTCCAGGTCCATCCATGTGTTGCAAATAGTAAGATTTCATTTTTTATGGCTGAGTATACATAACACAACTTTTTAATCCACTGGTCTATTAGTGTGGAATCTAATAACAAGATACATGAACAAACAAAACAGAAACAAACTCAGATACAGAGAACAGACTGATGGTTGCCAGAAGAAAGAGGGATTGGAGGGACTGGGTAAAAAAGTGAAGGGATTAAGGAATACAAATTGGTAGTTAAAAAATAGTCATGGGGTTCAGCCTAGGGAATATAGTCAATAATATTGTAATAACTATGTATGGTGCCAATTGGTACTTGAATTATCAGAGGGGTCACTTTGTAAACTATATATATGACTAGAGGCACAGTGCACAAAATTCATGCACTTGGAGGGGTGTCTCTCAGCCTGGATTGTGAGAGACTGCAGGCCAGGCCAAAGGACCCCACTGGTTAGGGGCCAGGGAGAGATGCGGGAGGTTGGCCATCTGGGAAGGACTGCAGGAGGGCTCCAGGGCATGTTCGGCCTGTCTCACTTAGTCCTGATTCACGAGACCCCAGCAGTAAGCTAATCTATGGGTCAGAGCATCTGTCTCCTGGTGGTCAGAGCACATCATAGCAACTGGTCAACAAGTCAACTGTCTGGCCCCTGGTGGTCAGTACATGTCATGGGGAGCAGTTGAGGGGCCTTAGCATATCATTAGCATATTATGCTTTGGTTGGTTGAATGGCCAACCAGACACTTAGCATATTAGGCTTTTATTATATAGGATTGTCTAGTCACTATGCTGTACACCTGAAACTAATATAAAATAATATTGAATGTCAACTGTAATTGAAAAATAAAATTTTAGCCCTAACTGGTTTGGCTCAGTGGATAGAGTGTTGGTTCCAGGTTCCAGATCTGATTCTGGTCAAGGGCATGTACCTTGGTTGCAGGTTCCTGAGGCCCTGGCCCTGGTTGGAGGCAATCAATCAAAGCATTTCTCTCACATCAGTGTTTCCCTATGCCTTTCCCCCTCTCTTCCACTCATCTTAAAAAATCAATGGAAAAATATCCTTGGATGAGGAGTAACAAAAAATAGTAATAATAAAATAAAATAAATACATTTGTTTTAAATTGGGGGGAAAAAAACCACCACCAACACTGGGACACAGAAAGGACTTTGATCAAATGGGCCTTGCCAGGTTCCTTTTTGTCTATGACAAACTAGTTCATTATAAACTATAGTTATCTATGATGACATCTCCCTTCCTGGAGGTCCTCTGTCTAAGTTCTTTTAGGCAGTTGGAGGAACGTCAAAGGTTCTTAGATTGAGCAAGGAAAAGATTGCATTGCCACAAAGTGTAAATGCCACTCACCTATGCAGGAGATTAGGCTGAAGATACAGCAAACAAGAGCAACCTCTGAGCCCTGGCTGGTTTGGCTCAGGAGATAGAGCATCAGTCTGTGGACTGAAGGATCCTGGTTTGATTATGGTCAAGGGCACATGCCTGGGTTGATCCTCAGTAGGGGGTATGCAGGAGGCAACCGATCAGTAATTCTCTCTCATCATTGATGTTTCTATCTCTCCCTCTCCTTTCCTCTCTGAAATCAATAAAAAATATTAAAAAAAAAAAGAGCAACCTCTGACATGCATCACTGAGTGGGGACTGAGAGTCAGAACAGATCTTCCGAGCACAGTGTAACCTGTGCTGTTGACCAGGCCGAGGGGCAGCTGTGTGCTGACACAACTCACCCTTCTGTCTGGGTCTTCTCTCACCAGGGTCTTTTCACCTAATTCACTTGATGTTTGATGACTACGTGCTCTACCTGTTAGAATCCCTGCACTGTCAGGAGCGGGCCAATGAGCTCATGCGGGCCATGAAGGGAGAAGGAAGCACTGGTAAGCCAGCACTGCCCTGGACATTGCCCTAGTTGGCAGTTTGATTTGTGTCCTTACTTCTGTGCTCTGTGGTTCTTTACTTAGCTCTGTACCCCTGAGAATGTAGTTATGGTGAGCAGGTCATGTGGCATGAAACCAGTCATGTCTTTTTCTTTAGAATGGGCATGTTGTATATGGGCATTGCCTTGGGTACCACGATGGTGACGGGAAACCAGTGAAGGGCTTTAAGTAGAGGAGTGACAACGCAGAGTAGAAAAATTGTCATTTTTAAAAGCCCCTTAAAGACAACTCGCCTTGACCTTCGGCTATAAGATCCCATCCTTTTCTCTACTCGTAGCAGAAGTCCAAGAAGAGATTATCTTGACAGATGCTGCCCCACCCACCCCTTCACCAGTGCCGTCGTTTTCTCCAGCAAAATCGGCCACGTCCGTGGAAGTGCCACCTCCATCCTCCCCTGTCAGCAACCCATCCCCTGAGTACACTGGCCTCAGCACCACAGGTAATAAAAGGCTCTGAACGGGGAGTTACGTTTAAAGCAAGAATTTTCTGGATAAATATTTATTCCTCTAGCCCCACTCCCCACCACGGCCAAAAACCTGAGCATTTTCCTGGATTTATAGATGGCTTGCAGTTACTCATTTTTACATATTCTTTAGGCTTCTGTTTTCAAGTTGGCAGATTAAGTACATGATAAAATTTCTATCCTTCCAAAATGTAAGCCACTAAAATTATTAAAATTATATAAACACATATTAATATACAGACATTCTTAAAAACAAGAACCACAAACAGAGGCAGCTCTGGAAAGGGGCCTCACAGAAAGCCATCTATTTAGCATGACAACCATATTCAAGACATGGGAATGAGGAGGTGCCACTGGTGCTGTGGGGTCCCTAGGGAAGGGAAGATTCTGGTCAAGGTGTCAAGGAAGATCTCACAAAGGAGGAGGATTTGAGCTAGAACTTGACTTTGACAAAGGTCTGCAAAAGGGCTTTCTGGGAGAGGCCAGTGTGAGTACACACACACAGGTAGGGAAGTGTGGGCCTTTTCAGAGATTGGTAAGCTCTGGCTGAAGTGTCATAGGTCCCTGCAGGAGTCACATATGACTGGGAAACTAAGCTGGAGACACATCCTGAGGAGGATCTCAAATGCCAAGGCAAGGTTTGGAAATGGAAACGTGATGTTACAGGAATAATAGTAGCTACTCTCTAATGTCCAAATGTTACTTTACAACATACAAAGGACCTTTGTATAACTATCTCGCTTGATATTCACAATAACCCTGCAAGATAGCTATTGTTCCATTTTATGGAAGAAACTAGAGGGTGAGGAAGCTTGCATTCCTTGTCCTGGATACCATAGTCAGTAGTAGACATCAATGAATTCATTCAGATCCATTCACTCGATTCAACAAATGTTCGCTGATATCCTATACTAGAGGCTGGTGCATGACATTTGTGCACTGGGGTGGGGGGAGTCCCTCAGTGCAGCCTGCATCCTCTTGCAGTCTAGGACCTCTTGGGCAGTTAGACATTCCCTGAGGGATCCGGAGAGGGTGCAGAGCAGGCTGAGGTACCTCCCCCCAAAACCCCCAAGTGCACGAATGTCATGTGTGGTGACTACTATAATAATGAAGAGAGAATGTGTGTATGTGTGCCTCCACATTATCCCACGTGGTTGCAATCAGATGAGGTAAAAAGGCCCAAGTGCTTTGTTAACAGTGATGTGCTATCCAGGTAGAAGGGATTGCTATGATTAAGGCCTATAAGATGAGGGCTACTGCTGAGAATGCTGCAGGAGTTTAGAGGGAGAAGCCATCAGTTTCTTTCCCATCTGAATGCTGGCAGACAGGGAGAGAGGTGAGACTCAAAGGCAGCCTTGGAAGATACAAAGGGCTCAACTAAGAAAAGAACTGGGTTCACAGGAACAGAGGCAGGACGATCCTCCACTAGTTGAGCCCTGGGTGGACAGACCAGTCTGTGTGGAGTGGAGACTTGCTCTGAATGTGATAATTCATTATCTTTCCATCCCAACATGCTCTGCTATTCCCCCAGTTACCCAAGTCATCTTCAAATCTCTTCTCTCCCTAAACGCCTGTGTTAGGATTGGCAAAGCCACTGTAACAAACAGATCCAGACATGGATGGAGCTAACACAGTAGACATCTGGTTCATGCTTGCAAACAGTGCTGGCAGGGTGTTTAGGTCGGAGAGAAGGCACATGCTTCTTCAATATTTGCCTCCACCATAGCCCCGGACAGTGTGGTTCATGGACCAGCAATATCAGCGTCTCCTGGGAACTTGTTAGAAATGCTCATTAATAGGCCCCATTACACCTACTGAATTAGACACTCTAGGGGTGCGACCCAGCGATTTGCTCAACAGCCTCCAATGATTCTGATGCTCACTGTTTTGAGGACCTCTGCCTTAGGGCTTTGTCAAACCCTGACCTGAAGGTGGTACGTGGCACTTACACTAATATTCCGTCACCCAGGATCTAGACACACAGCCTTATGTAACTGCAAAGAGAGGCTGGGAAATGTGTGTCCCCAGCCGAAACCGGTTTGGCTCAGTGGATAGAGTGTCGGTCTGCAGACTGAAAAGTGCCAGGTTCAATTCCCGTCAAGGGCATGTATCTTGGTTGCGGGCACATCCCCAGTAGGGGGTGTGCAGGAGGCAGCTGATCGATATTTCTCTCTATCTCTCTCCCTTCCTCTCTGTAAAAAAAATTAATAAAATATATTTTTTAAAAATGTGTGTCCCCAGGTAGGGAAGGGGGATGCATAGGGAAGACACTGGCATTCCCCACCACACCTCCCAAGTTCATTTGTCTCAGTACTGAGCTGGACCAACCCATTCCTCTGGAGTCTAGTCTGTCTGCTTTCACAAAGCCTTCCGGGCTTACTTTCCTGAAGCTACGCCTCCTCAAAGTGCTGGGGCCCCAAGTTCACTGCCTCACACCAAACCCTAAAGCTCTCATTCTCCATATCACTTTTCACACCTCCACCTCCAGAACCATCCTTCCATTTGTAAGAGAAACCCTACTCAGCCTTAACGTTTCCGTCACGCTCTGGGTCAGAATCTTCCTCCAGATCCTCATAGCATGGGCCTAGTTATATCCCAGTGCTGCTTTGAGTAGAATTGCTTTCAGCCCTTACTGGCTTGGCTCAGTGGATAGAGCGTCATCCTGTAGACTGAAGGGTCCCTCCCAGGTTCGATTCCGGTCAAGGGCAAGTATCTTGGTTGCAGGCACATCCCCATTAGTGGGTGTGCAGGAGGCATCTGATTGATGTTTCTCATCTATGTTTCTAACTCTCTATCCCTTTTCATTCTTCTCTGTAAAAAAAAAATCAATAAAAAATATATATATTTTTTCAAAAGAATTGCTTTCAGAATAGACTAGGAACCCATTGCTATTTTTTTGAAAACTAAATAGGGTAACAGTGTCCTATTTAGGATGTTGTTTTTTATCCATTCATTTACTCACATATCTATCCATTTATGCAATAAATATTTCTCTAGTGGCTTCTGTATACTAAACAGTTCGGAGAGCTGGCTATGCAAAAAAGAGAATGTGTAGAGGTCAGGGCTCTGATGAGTTACAATGCAAAGTGATGATGCTAAGTTGGGAGAAGAGTCAAGGTATTAGGGGAGCAGAGACGAGGGTCTGCAACCTGTATTTGGAGGGCCTGGGAAGGCTGAACAATCAGGAGGTGTTGCAGGCAGAGGAAGTAAGTAGTACAAAGGCCTGGAGGCAAGGGAGCAAGCCATGGTCAGGGAACTAGGTATATATGCCAGCAGTCTTTTGATTAATTCCTTCCCCAAAGTTGCCTGTCTCCAGACCTGGAGCTACTCAGAGAGGAAGTGAGCAGACGCTAAGGAGCAGTAGGTGCTGCCTCCTCTGCACTCTGCCAGGGCAGAAATTTACCTACAAACTCAGTGACCCTTTGTCAGGGCCTGTTAAGGAGCCTGATTCTTCAGAGTATGGAACAGTAGGGCTGTCAGTAACTGGCGTGAGATGGAGCTCTGATTTCCCTTTGGGTACACAGCCAGCGAGGGCTCTCTTCTTCTGTGGAAAGTTTCATTTTCTTTAGAGATGCACCTCAAATCTTGTGTTTTTTTCCTACTTTGAAGAGAACGAACATGAGTCCTCCCCCGCTCCCTTTCTCTCCATAGTGAGTTGTTGTGGTTCCTGCTTAAAGGGCTCAGGAAGAGGAATTAATTATAGCGAACAGTTTTGTTCACTGAAAATAAACAAGGGATGGGAACCGAAGCACTGATCACAGCTGCCCCCCCCCACTTCAGCTGCTGGAGGCGGGGCAGGGGGGGGACATCTTCCCAGACTAGTTATGAGTCCCCGGGCCTCACTAGGAGAGGAACCAGGGCAGTAAGAACAGCCAGGAGCCAGTGACCTGAGTCCTCCTGCCTCAGACCCTGCCCACACCTGGGGGGAGACACATGCAAGTCAGTCAGTGATAACATCCTTACTAAGAAAATAAACAGGGAAATTATGCAAATAAAACAGTTCTGCATTATGAAGCAGAAACAATTTGAGTGCTACCTGTCTTGCGTGTAGCAACATAACAAACAGAGCATCTATGGAAACGGGGCGCGGGAGTGTGGAGGGAGGCTTCTGGGGTCTCTTCCAAGCTCTCATCCAGCCAGAGTCAGCCTGGCTTTCTTCCTGGCAATTTGGAGGTCGCGAGTAGGCAGGTGTGATAGTCAGAGCCACAGCAATACCATAAACGTGTTCAGAGGTTTCTGGGCAATGTGTTCAAGAGTCATAAAAGTAGCTTCTTAGAAATACAAATGTGAACCAGGTTCTCTTCAGATGACTGTAACCTTTGAAGATTTTGGCACATTCCAGCTTTGTTCTCAGATATCTCCAGGGGGCATTAAAAATGTCATCCTACATAAAACCAGGTATAATATTTTTGTCGAGTACCACTTTTGAAATACTCCATCCATAAATTAGACTGGGTCTTGGCATGTATTTGTGGTTCATGGTTTTGGAGGAAACATAAATACAATTTCCTAACAACATGTATGGTTTTATAGATATTACATTATAAAGCACAAGTTATTTAGTGATGATATATACCAAAATAGTAGGAAATGTATTATAGTAGGCTTCCTAAATTGGGAGATTTGTGTAATTTTTCGTTAGGCAACACTGTAAATTGGGAAGCAATTATGCATATTATAAAATGCATTTGCCATATTTCTTTTTTAAAAGGTTAACTCAGCATATAGTTTCTGTGCCCAGTTAATTTTTATTTCCATCTTAAAATGATTGCTTGTTTATATACCATTGCTTTCCAAAAAGGATCTGAAGTGTTAAGAGAAAAAAATGAAGCAAAACCAATTTTTTAAATGGGGCCCAAACCAGAAAGCAAGAAATAAAGAAGTGGGTAAAACAAAATAAAACCCTTGGCTAAAACAGTTTATTAACGCCTTATATGAGATTTTATGTGACCTCATGATTTAGTTGGGTGTCCACTCTGAATGACAGTGCTCGGATAATCTACAAATGAAGTCTGACTCATTGAGAGTCGGAGCCAGTCAGGTGTCTGTGCTTCTTCCACAAATCAGTGTCTCACTTTTCGTGGACACTTCACTTTTCACTATGAAGAAGAGAACTGAATTATGTCTGCTTGGTTAGCACAAAGAGAAAATCAATTCATTGCAAAAACCCCTTTGGTATCTTTTTTAAATCCTCACCTGAGGATATGTATGTATGAATGTATGTATGTATTTTAGAGAGAGGGGCGGGGGAGGGGGGAGAGAGAGAGAGAGAAGTCAATGTGAGAAACATCCATCGATCAGGGGGTCGAACCCATAACCTAGGTATGTACCCTGACTGGGAATCACACCCGCAGCCTTTTGGTGCATGGGATGACTCTCCAACCAGTGGAGCCGGGCTTCTTTGTATCTTTTTTATACAAGGGTTAGTGAATACACAGCAGTAGAGATAAGAAGTTATGACTCACTAGGAATACAGTCACTCTGCTTATCTATATCTAGGTCTCTGTCCACACCTGTATACCTGTATTTCTAAGTGTGTTTTCTTAAGACTATATTTAGTAATTGCTTTTAAAGGAAAGGAATATCAGGCACCGAAAACTGAACCTGAGGCATAGCCAATTTCAATTGGACACGTTCAAGTCTATGGCAACCGATGGTTCAATGTTCCATTTCAGCAGATTTCCACAAGCAGATATCTATGATTCCCACACATCCTTTTCCCCTCCTAACCTTGTGAGCTTGCCACCGCCCTCATGGCTCAGCAAAGCCCAGAAATCCTAACTTTCTTTAAGGGAAACTGGCTCTCTTCCTCCTCGGGAGTGTGGCAGGTGATACCAAATTGCCCTGTTCACTTACCATGGCATTGGGCTGCAATTCTTTAATGTCACTTAAAGCAAAATGTGAAGCTCCCACTCTGTCCGGGTCAGGCCACCAAAGGGTTCTAAGACCTTGTTTATGATGTCATTTTAAGTGTGCCCTCCTTCAACAATGACAGTAAAAGTTAACTATTAAACACATGTTTTCTCCTTCCCACCATGGGTTCCCCACAACACAAAACCAGCTAATTAAATCACTGAGATGCTAGGATGCCTAAAGAAATAAAGCGAGTTCCTCATAAATGGCCCTAACTGTAGAACATCTGGCCTGCCCAGCTGCGTTTTCTCTACTTCAGTGAAGGGTGTAACAAAGATAACTGGCCCCTAGTCTTTCCAAATAACAAAAGCTCAGTTATTCTGAGGGCAGCTACACTGAGTGGGGTATGCTGGACACTGTGGCCCTGCCTCTCAGCCCTCGATGACTCATCGCAGAACTTCCTTCTCTTCCATCCCTGCTGCCTCCTTTTCTTTAAAGGAATGAAATAAGGATATGTAAGCTGGGATTAAAAATAGGTGGTTAATCTGCTCGTGACTTCATACCATCAAGGTCTTGGCTTGGCACCTTTGGGTTTGCTCATCCATTCATTTGTTCATTCCCTGTATTTCTTGTCTAATCTGTGCCGTGACCTGGGGGTCTGGAAGGGAGGAATATAGGCATGGTCCCTGTTCTCATTGATACTTACATTCTAATGCAGGGGTGGGGAACATCTGGCTGCAGGTTGTATAAGGCCTGCAAAATCATTTGTTCTGGCCCTGCCAAGGCAACTGCAGGCGGGACTCGAAATTCAATAAATCTAGGAGGTTTTTTTTTATAGCAACATAACTTTATATTAAGTGAATTATATGAAAGCGAACAATGTTATAAATACCTAAATGGCCCTTGGCAGGAAAAAGTTTCCCCACCCCTATTCTAGTGGATAAGATAATGCAGAAATAAACCACCAGGTAAATATATAACGTCAAGTATCATAATGAAAATAATAGTATACGATGAAATGGTATAAAATGGGGACTCATCTTAGCTGTTGGTCAGAGAAGGCCTCCCTGAAGAGGTAACAAGGAGCCAGGCAGGATGGGGGAGGAAAAGAATGTTTGGGGTAGTGGGAACAGCATGTGTGCAGGCCCGAGGCTGATGAGCCTAGCAGGTGAGGACTGACTTGTATCTGGGAAGAGGGGAGAGTGGCAGGAGAGGAGCTGCAGAGGCAGGCGGGGCCAGACCACGAATCAGCATCTCTCTGGGAATGGATTAATTTACTGCCCCTGCTCAGTTCTGTCAATTAGAGTTTGGCCATGGAATTGATCAAGTTTAACTCAGATGAGTTTTTCCACTTCAGCAAGAATTTTCCTTAAGTACAATTACATTGAGAAAAGCTGATAGCCAATGGGATTTATATGTATATATCTATATATATAAAAGCCTAAGTGACTGTTACAACTGGTCGATGGGTCGCTATGATGTGCACTGACCATCAGGGGGCAGACACTCAATGCAAGAGCTGCCCCTTGGTGGTCAGTGCACTCCCACAGTCTATCTCCCTTGCTGGCCAACCTCCCACAGTCCCTCCCCCTAGCCAGCTGGCCATGATTGGCCTGATCACCAGGCCAGAGGACCCCACCTGTGCATGAATTCATGCACTGGGCCTCTAGTAAATGTATAAAATACTTTCTTTTCCTGTCTCCATCTTGAAGATTACATGAAATGCTTGTTTAATATCAAATATTGTCAAGCACACTGTTCAAATGGAACTTCTTGTGATGATAGAAACATTTTTAATCTGAGCTGTCTAAAACAGTAGATACTAACAACATGTGGCTACTGAGCACTTAAAATGTGGCTTGCACAACTAAAAAAGCCTGGATATTTAATTGCATTTAAATTTAAATACGATGGCTAGAGGCTACTGGTTTAGGGCAGAGCAGCTCTAGGGTCTGGACATACTTAAAGGGGCTTATTTCCCAGGAAGGTACTACCAAAAAGCTTAGGTTAGCTCCAAACCTGAGTAACATCTGGGATGGTTCACAGAATCCTAGTGGGAAAAAGGTTCAAACACTTTAGCCCAAGATCTGAAGGAAGTGCATGGCCAGAGAGCCTGGGAAATAGTCTAAATTTTCACCAGTATGCACCAGCCTCACAACTTCTGGCTTTTAATGGCCCTCAGCATGCAGAGTGCATGGCAGGAGGCAGTGTGTTGCGGAGCTTGCCACTCAGTGTGCTCCATGGACAGCAGCATTGTCATAATTGGGAAGCTTGTTAAAAATGCAGACTCCCAACTCCGAAATCAGAATCTGCATTATAACCAGAATGTCAGGGACTCAAATGCACATTCAGAGGCAGTTGTTGTGGAAAGGTGTTGGAGCTGGGCAGGTCTGGGTTCAAACCCCAATTCTGCCACTTAACCTGAGCAAGTCTTGGGTCTCAATTTTCTCACCTAAAAGGGAAGGTAATACTTACTGAAAACATTATTGTGAAGGCTCAATGAGTTGATATATATAAAGAAACTAGCATGAGGTCTGGTTTATGTTGGATGATCAATCATTCATTCATTTATTCAACAATCATTACTGACTGCCTTTTAGATTCCAAGCACCTTTTCTGTCCTGTTTTTAAAACCCCTTCCAGAAAAAACAATATTGGAAGAATGAAATGTTTTGTTGAGAATGGAAAGGAAAGAAAATATTCCTCTCTAGCAATTTCTATACTGTAACATGGACAACTTTTCTTTATAGAATTCTCAAAAATCAGGGGCTCCCAGCACTGTCCTCAGACCTTCAAATGGGAGTAGAGGAATGGGGAAAGGGAAAGAAGAGAAAGTGAAGGACTTAGACAACTAGGAAAGGTTTGTTATGGTTTTACCAGCAAATGAAAAGCAATTAGAGCTGTCTTAAAAATGAAGCACAAACTTAACGGCACAGGTTTTCTTTCATTAGTTTCCTAAAGAAAGAAGCCGCAGCAATTCTCACTGGAGGTCCCACGGGTAGGAAGGGGAGTGCGAGGGGTGTTCTTTTCTGCTACCCTGGCAGAAAGGGTTTCTCACCCAAGCCAGTAGGTGTTAATCTGCTTAAGCCTGCCTGAGTGGGTCTGTTAGGTTGCTGGCACATGGCCATTTAGGGGTTTTGTTTCCCAGACCACAGGAGCCCATTTTTCCAAGAGTTCCACTAGCTTTTTGTTTGATAACGTCTGTTTCTAGAAGCTTTTACTCCTTCAACAACAAATTCAATAGAAAAGAAATTTACTGAACACCTACTATTAGGCAGACCCCTCTGTTGGGGATACAGAGATGAATATGGAACATTCGCTGTGCTCCAGGAGCTCACGCAAAAGTAACTTCTGCTGCTTTCTCTCTGTCACGCCTTTTCTTTCCTACTGCTGGGGACAGGAAAGGCGGGGGCAGGGAGGGGGGGCAGGAGAGGAGAGAAAATCCTCTGGCCCCCTTCGCTGCCCCCTATCAAGCCCCACTGACCTCACTGTGTTCTCCTGAGGTCCCAGGGGCTTCAAGGGTTAATTACTTGCTGGATGTGGCTGGTTCATTGTTCTCGCCAACTTCTACCCCCTCTAGTTCCATTCCCAATTGTAAAATTTGCTTAACAGAGTTTAATATTTTTCTTTTCACAGAAGCAATACACATTCATTATAGAAAAAAACATAAGCAAAATGAAGAAAAAATTTAAAGCCACCCCCAACCCTACCACTTGAAGATAACATGTTTTAATAAAAATTACAACAGTAATTTCACAGGCACTTCAAAAGAGAGAGGAGAGTTATCACGCAAAATTCAATCACCGGGGACAAGATCCTGTCGGGGGTTTTCCTCCCAGTCTTCTTGCAGGTATTATAAACGATGCCTAACGCACAGTCTGCCAAAGTCATCTTCTGGAGGAAAGATACTGTGTAGATGTGCAAAGTGGGAAGGGATATTTTAGCCATAGTGGCAGATAAGGCTCCAGGCATTTTACAGAAAACCCTGGTAGAAGTTTGCTGTCACTAGCTGAATTATTGCTGCTATTCAAATATCTCATCCCCGGTGACAGAATCTGACCCAAGAAACTTGTCTTTCTTCCTTGCAACCTGAAATGGAAAATAGAGATTTCTACCTTAAGCAAGTCTGACATAAGAATGCCTGAATTCATGAAGAGTGCTTGCCTATCATTAAAAGCCTACCCTGTGCCAGGCTCTGACATGTTATCTCAGTTAATCCTCACAATAGTCCTTCAAGATAGACATTATTATCCCTATTTTGCAGATAATGAAAGAAGGGCTCATAAAGTGTTAAGAGTCTTGCCAGGAGCTTACACACAGTTCCTGGCAGAACTAGGATCCAGAGTACAGAGACATTATGGTAGACTTAGTGGAAAGTGGGGGATGACCAGGTTCAGAGCCCCGCTGGGCCGCCCACTCACTGTGGGGCCTTGGGCACATTTAACATGCTACATTCCCCTGAACTGGACTTGTGTTGTGACGTCAGTAGCCTGCAAGGAGTATTGACATAAGGAACCATCTTAAGAACCCAAGACATGGAGTCCAGTAAGGGCGTGTGAAAGAAATCCTGAGTGTTCTGACTTCCAAGGATAGTATTCTCCTGAGCGATTTGTTCTGATGCTATGGCTCCTAACCTGTCAGCTCCCCTTTGTAGCATTTCCCCTGGAAAACTCCGAGCCAAGTTTGAGGCCCATCTAGAAAGACTCTGGACCTTCAGATATGTGTGTCTCATCTCATTCCTGATTGCGCTTTTTGTTCCAGTTTTGTTTTAACTCCTTCTTTCACTACCTGGGGATATTATTTCTTTTGAGGGTGTCTGTAATGCACTTAGCACCAGGGCCTGGCCTATATTAGATGCTCAATAAATGGTGTCTCCTTTCATGTTCTTGGGTTGCATCTGTGTCACTTCATAAAAAAAGAAAGACATTATTTGCATTCCAAAAGGTTCTCTAATTTACAGGAGGATTCAATAGAAACTTCTTTTAATAATAAACACGTGTATTTAGAATGGGGTGCTATTTTCGCAGACCTTTAGGGGTACTCCTTACCGGGTCTCTGTCATGTAACTGCCACAGTGCTGACCTTCCGCTCTTCCCTTCCGCCTGCCGTGTCAGGGCAACTGCCTCCTGTGCTATTTGCGAAGTGTTTGGAATGGAATGGATGGCATTTTTTAAATGAAAACCTTTTCTTTATCTTTCCAGAGGAATTTTAACATAGAATTGATCTGTTGCAGAACATACAGAATTAGTGAATCAAGTTTTCTATTTTATTTCTTTTTTAAAAAAATATTTATCACTGTATTTACTTATTTAATTATTTAATTTCTTTTTAGAGAGAGAGGAAGGCAGAGGGGGAGAGAGAGAGAAACATTGGTATGGGAACGAAACATCGTTTGGCCGCCTCCTGCATGCCCCCTACCAGAAATGGAGCCCACAATCCAGGCTGGGAATCAAACTGTGGCCTTTCAATGTACAGGAAGAAACCCAACCAACCGAGCTACAACCAGCCAGGGCTTCTCTTTTCCTTCTTAAAACTGGCCTCCTAATTATTTAGTTTTTCATGTGTCTACACAGAGGAGTTGAATCCTGTTCCCGCCACCTTCTAAAATAGGCTTGATTATTTTCCCTATGTCAGCATTCTAGACTTTATCAGAAATTAACTTGATGAGTTTATTGTCCAGTTATTATAAATTCATTAAAGAACCTAAGCTTATTTATTATTATTTCTTAAATTACCATTTTTAAATTCTAAACATCTCATAAAATTCTTAAGCATCTTGAGTGTTTTTAATTTTGTCAATTTCTTTTCTCAGTCACTAGCACTTTCAAGGTATCCAATTAAAAAATAAATTAGTGGAATTAACAATATGTATGGAATAGGTCATGGTAAGGGTCACTGTCTAATAATCTTCAAAAAGACTTGGGCAAGCAGAGCTCAATAATCTACTTATGTTTACTTAAAGCAATTTGTTGGATCCTTAACACCTGTTGAGATGAAGGTTGAGAATTTATTTTGCTAGGCCTGTCTGAGCTACATTGCCCCAAGATTTTTTTGTTCTCTCTCCTTCCCTCCCTCCCTTTCTTCCTATCTTTCTTTTCCCATTTCTTCCTTTTAAAAACTTCATTGAAAGTCTTTTGGCCTCCAGGCTCTATTCTAAACACTGGGGGAGCCAGTGGTGGGCAAAATAGAGAAGGCCCCTACCCTCATGGAGTTTATGGTCTGGGGTTGAGGAGTGGAGAGGATAGGCATTAATCAAATCACATTAACGGATATAGGATTACAAATTGTGGTAGGCACCATCGAGGACTGTAGTACAGTGTGAGATCTGACCCAGTCTCAGGTTAGGAAACAGCTTCTCTATATTGAGATATGAAGGAAGGAAGCGTGAAGGCTCTGGTTGCAGAAAAGAGCATGTGCAAAGGCCCTGTGGTGCTGGGAATCCTGGTACTCTGGGGAAAAAGGAAAGAAAGATATTATGGCTAGGTCAGATAGAACAAAAGCAGGGGGTAAAGGATGCTTCTGGTGAGGTCAGGGGACCAGAGAGAGATATGCTTTGTAAATAGTTTGGCTTCAGGTCAAGAAAGCCAAATGAAGAAAAAATTTAAAGCCACCCTCAATCCTGCCACTTGAAGATAACCTGTTTTATTAAAAATTAAAATTTTTGAAAAATGTAAGCCCCTGAAGTGCTCTAAGGAAGAGCTGGCAGTGTGAGAGCTGTACTAGGACTGATCCATTTTAATTTTTCTCTGCAGGACCAATGCAGTCATACACGTGGTCTCTGACCTACACGGTGACAACGGCGGCGGGGTCTCCAGCTGAAAATTCCCAGCAGCTCCCCTGTATGAGGAGCACTCATGTGCCTTCTTCCTCGGTCACACACAGGATACCAGTTTATCCTCACCGAGAGGAGCACGGGTAGGCGGCTTTCCTGGGTTGTTGCCTCACTCTTAAATTTGATTTTAAAGAGCAGGGTTTCCTTGGCAGTTGTTTTCTCAAATGGCAGGAGGAGCGCCACCCAGTGTTTAGTTCTTCCTGTGCCCAGCAGTCTCCACCAGGACTAGGTGAGGCGACCCCATTTATAGATGAGGACAGTCAGACTTGGTGAAGTTCAGTTCCTCTGAGTCACACAGCTGGTAGCCATGGGTTCCAGACTGAGCAGCTGTCTGCCTCCAGAGTCTGTGTTCTTCCCTCTTCACTCCTTTAAAGTCTCAGCTGCACACGCCAGTCAGCCGTCCCTCGGTGGCTCTTTGTGCGCTCTGCAGCCTTAGAAAGCTGCCTGGTAGGTCCCAGTCTTTCATGACTGTTCAGAGGAGGGCTTCCCCACCTGAGAGCGGGAGGTCCCTGGAGGGTGGGAATTTTGAATGGGGTTCAGGGAATCCCTGTGGATCTCCTGATGCTTTGGACCCTGAATAATTCAATTATTCATTTTGCCTATACTGTGCAGTGGTGTTGCTGTGAGGAATAAACTCCAAATCCATTTAAAAGTGTGACCTGAATCACAGTAGCTTTTTGCCATTATGCACTGTCTTTATCAAAAGACACTAATCTTACAATGTCTAACGTGCAGTGATCTGAAAAATGTGGTGTTAAAAAGGGCCCTTATCCTCAAGAGTGAGGCTCTGCTGTGTGGGTGCAGTGAGCCTCCCGAGCCAGGTTCCAACAGAAAAGCTGTGGGGAGACAGGAGGGGAAGCAGAAGGGGAGGAGGAGGAGAAGAACCTCAGGTCCCTTCCTGAGGGTGACCCAGCATAATGCAGCAAGGTGGCGATCCCGAGGATAGGCGCAGGCCTGGCTATTGGTGTACTTGAGCCGTTTCCATTGGTTCAGTTGCCCCAGACGGATCTGTAGTGTAGCCATTATTTTTCAGGAGGCTCCTAGGGTATGTCCTCACACATTTAGAATAGATACTGAAAATTATTTCAGAGTTGTTGTTTTTTTAATTTTGATTTCAGAGATGAATCGAGAAGGGAGAGAGAGAAACATCAATGATGAGAGAGAATCATCGATCAGCTGCCTCCTGCACACCCCCTACTGGGGACCAAGACCGCATCCCAGGCATGTGCCCTTGATCAGAATTGAACCCGGGACCTTCAGTCCTCAGGCCTACACTTATCCACTGAGCCAAACCATCCAGGGCTCAGAGAGCTTTTTGATTCTGCAGGAAAGGTCAAACAGACACCCACATGGTCATGTCAGCATCTTTGTTCTTAAGAACAGTGATTAGAATATCCTGTGTGCACATAGAATTACCTTTTTTATGGAGTGTCTTCACATATCTGGCCCTCTGAATAAGCATGTGCAGCATGTTCACAGATGGGGGAAATGAGGCTGCGAGGACCCAGAGCCTAAGGTCCCTGAGCTGGAAGGTGGTGGGGCCGGGCTGAGAGCCGAGCTCCCTGGGGCCTGGTTGACCAGGCATGGTGTTTTCTCCCAGGAGAGAGCATCTGGAAGGTACCACACCCTTCCCTTCCGCATCATGGGGAAGCAGAGGCCTGAACAACATAAAAACATAAATCCCAACGTACCCTCTGATTTTCCTCTCTGACTTCAGGATACCATAAGGGGCTTTTTAAGACAACAGGAGAGAGGTTTCCATCACTAATTATGTTTTGCTCAGGGCGAGCTTTTGTTCCCTGAGCACTTGCTGGGTGGTAAGGGAGATGTACCCAAGGGAGAAGGAAAATCCCCCTGGGAGTTTAAACTTACCACAACACAGCTACCGAGTGGACATGGTAAGACAGGGGAGGAATGGGAGAAAGAAAGGAAAACAAACAAACAAAAACAACAGATGAGGTTGGTTTTATAAGACGTCAAACTGATCTGTTCTTCCTGCTATTACAATAGGCAATGTGTTTCATGCTTTTTAGATACACAGGAAGCTATAACTATGGGAGCTACGGCAACCAGCATCCTCCACCAATGCAGAGCCAGTACCCAGCCCTCCCCCCCGAGGCAGCGATCTCTGGACCACTCCACTACGCCCCTTACCACAGGAGCTCTGCACAGGTGAGTCGGTGGTCCTGATTGCTTGTCCAGGACAGGTCTACCCATGTAACACAGTGAATAAGCACCTTCTGTATTCTGTGTGTGCCGCTGTGTGTCACAGGAAATGATGGTCTTTTCCTCAGTGTCACTTCGGCCTCCAGTGGCTGTCTGTAGTGGCAGACAGTCGCGTTCATGCTCCACTTTCTCTCACCCATGCACGTGGTGCGAACAGTTGTCTTTAGTTCTGCCCGCTGTCACCTCTCTGATCCCAGGATCCATTGGTTGCCACGTCTGTTGTCCTTTTTCGGGCGCTCTGATTGGACCTCTCCTTCCCATCAGCATTCTCCTGGGGAAGACCCTCATCAAGTCATGCAGGACTGTTATCTCAGCCTCGTTCTACCTGGCGTCTTGGTCTCCCGTGTGTGCTCCTTTCAGTCCCACCCTCACACAGTCTCACAGGAGAATCCTCCTGAGGTGGACCCTCTATCACATGTTCTCAGGCCACACCTTACTCTTGGCTTTTACTGTCTAACCGACCAAACTGACCTGTGGTGACCTGTGGGAATGGAAACAGTGTTGGGCACTCAACTTGTCTTAGACACTTTCCTGTGCACTGGCCCCAGACACACCTCGTTGCCAATTCCACTCAGTTCCACATTCTGTGTGTCTGCACCTCCACGGTCGTTGCCTCAACTCAGGTCTTCATCTGTGCGAGATGATGGCAAAAGCCTTCCCATTGGTCTCCATGTCGCTAAACTTGTCCCATCTCTGGTCTGTCCCCTACATTGCAGCTAAAGGAATCTTTAGGGGAAAACCCCATTGGTCATAATATTCTCTTTTGCGTGTCATCGCTTTCAGAGTCAAGTTCAATGCCTTAGTCTGTCTCTCAGATTCATTACCATCTGGCCTCTGCCTGCCTATCTGGCCTATGAACGGCACCACCCCCATCCTTGCTCAGGCAGGCCAGTCCGTATCCAGTCCCCAGGCCAGGCTTCCTCTGGCTCAGAGTCTCTGCCCCAGCCTCTTCACTGTTGTTGCTGACAAGCATCTCATGGTCTTTGTGGCACTTCCTGACACTCGCCCCTTCCTTCCTCCAGGGCTTCATTAGGCCCACTCCTCTGTACTTGCGTGGCACCCTGGGCTTTCCTCTGTTGGTAACACTGCCCACACTGTGATCATTGCTGACTTTCCTGACTCCCACGGGAGACCCCAACGCTCCCGGGTCACAGAGCAGGCATCTATCAGACGGAACAGCTTGCTTTTACTGACCACGTGCTGAGCCCTTTGCGCACCCTCACAGTACCCTTGCAGGAAAAGAAAGGGAGAGTCACTTGCCCGAGAACCTGAACCCAGGCAGTGTGGTCCAGCTGTTCAAGCTCTTAGGCATCACCCTCTGTTGCCTCTAAAGCGTTGGCATTCTCTGAGCGTTTATGGGACAGATGAGCAACAGGAGGAGGGGTCAGCATAAACAACAGGTGGCGTGCCAAGGACGCTCACTGGTCTGCAGGTGTGGGGGCCGTGGTAGGCTTGGGAGCCTGGCAGTGGCCAGGTGAGCGCTGTGCTTGAGAAAGCACTCACAGCAAGAACCAGAAGGGGGGCCGATGGAGGCGGGGAGCTCTGCTCCCAAGCGCTTGCAGGGGTGGAGAAGCGAGATGGCAGGACGTGAGGCAGGGTGGAGGCCGCAATTGCATCAGCTGTCAGGACAGCTTTTGCCGTTGTCACCCGGGGGAGGGCCCGAGGAGAATGTATCCACAAACTCGGCCCTCGGAGCACGCAGGCGTCTGTTTTGATTTCCATCTGAGGTACCCAGGGGAGCCCTGGTATTATAGTCCCCAGACAAACCAACAAGTGGATTCCACTAAATCACCACCTGGGCACTCATCACAGGTCTCCATCTGCGTCACACAGAGACATCAGCTCCTCAGGGGCTGTCTCTTCTCTGTGACAGAGCTGCTGTTACATGCTGGGTCACCCGGGACACAGCATCGGCAGCTCATTCACTAGTTCGTTCATTCGTTCGTTCATTCATTCATTCCTCAAATGACTGTCAGGAGCCTACTATGAACTGAGCACTGTCTAGCCTTGAGAATACAGTGGAGAATGGGACCGAAATGTGCTGCTTTGGAAAAACTGATGCTCCAGCAGGAGACACTGCTCTAAGCCACAGTGGCAAGATCAAGCTAACATTCTAAGCCACAGCTCCCAGCATTACCTTCCCTTTTACTTGACCCCTCATCCTTCAGGCCTCCTTATGAAATTTCTGTAGCTGGTTTTCTGGGTTGATATTTTTATAGCCATTGCTATAAAAAACAAAACAAACAAAAACACAGCAGAGTCTCTTAAAGGCCCATGTGGCCCCTGGCGATCAAGGATAGGCCTGCAGCATCCGCTCTAGAAGCCACACATTCCCCCTGGAGCACTGCCATTACTAGGAGGCCCAAGCGAAGGGCCCAGGACTACCTGAACGCCCAGGGTGGAGCCCTTTGGACTCACACTAGATGTCCTGTGAGAGGTGGCAGGTCCTTGGCCAGCCTCCTCACCACCGTGCCCTGCGGCCCTTAGACAAAGTCTGTGACAACCTCTGACCCCACCGCACAGCACCCTGTGCACTCACTCTGTGGGGTAGGCCTCGGTCTCCATTTAGAAAGTGGGGTGGGGAGAAGTTCATCGATCACATCTCTGGCAGCTGCTTCTATGGAAGGTCCTCTCTAACGACAACCTTTTGTTTTTAACATTGATGCATCAAGCACTGTTCTAGGCACTTTCAAATACACTTACTATCATAGCAGCCTTTCTCCAGTTTTTAAAGAGGAGGAAACAGCTTCAGAAGGTAGTTTGCCTCAGGTCAGGCATCCAGGAAGTGACAAAGCAGACCCCAAAGCAAGTTCTCCAACTCTCAAGCCCCCAGAGCCAAACACTGTGTGTCTTAGAAGGTGGAAGGTAAATTCCAGGCTATTGCAACTATTCTCAGTAAGTTTCAAGTCTCCAAAGAGAAAAATCGCACACCCACGATACCTTATATATTTCCTGATTTTTTGGGTTAAGGTTGAGCATATGGGGGAAACCCAGTGCAGGGCTAATTAGTTTTATGTTGTTGTTTTTTAAATATGCTTTTATTGATTTTAGAGAGGAAAACAGAGAAAGAAAAACATCAATGTAAGAGAGAAACATTGATTGGCTAACTCCCATATGCACCCTGACCAGTGGTAGAACCCACAACCTGAGTACGTGCCCTGACTGGGAATCGAACCTGCGCCCTTTTGGTACATGGGACAACACTCAATCAAGGAACCACCCAGCCAGGGCCAGGGCTAATTAGTTTTAGTTTCCCAGAGCAGAATTCCAAATGTTCCAACCCTGAGTACTGAAAATCACACCTGAGTATATCAGACTCACTGGGGGAAAGATCTGAGTTGAAGAATGATGGAATATGGTTACAGAATGCCATTGGTCGTCAGCTCAAGAATAACTGGAAATGACGCCTGCTGGGTTTGCCTTAAAGAGCCATTTCCGTACACCTGTGACGTGCAGTAATTGTTTACACCCCAGCATTTATATGCTCAAAGCAATCTGTAGTCATTTGTTCTTTGAAATAGAGTTTGTGTGTGCCCTTGCTCAACACATGCTTGCTTTCTGGGTAAATAGGAAGGTAAACCTCCAGCCCTACTTGAATTCTCGTAATCTCTGAAGGAGGGAGTCCAGATGAATGAGGCCTCACAGTGTAATGTTTAAATTATTTCAGAAAAACACCCCGCTGCAAGGATGCTGTCCTTGTTCACATCAGAATGTGAACAAGGGATCTTGTCAGCTGACTTTCCTAGGTCCTCATTCTCATGCCCGGCCCAAAAGAGAGAACAAGCCAGACCCAGTACACGGCTCCAGAAGATTTCTGAGCCTCACACCCTCACCTTCATGGAACCTCTGCCCTCCCACAGCCATGAATGTAGGCTGGGAATGTAAGTTTGAGCTCAAAAGCCATGTGATCCACCAGAAGCGGAGTGACAGAAATACACTTAGCGTGGCCTGGAGAGCCGTCTGTCACTTCCCATCTGGATGGCCAAGGCCCAGCCCTGCCCACCAGTCTCAGCTCTCACAGAACCTTCATCTCAACCCAGGTCAGCCCAGGGCCTGTGGGTGCTCAATCTCAGGGGCCCACTGACTGCCACAGAGTTTGCTTAGGGCGCTCTGCTTTGGGATGACATCCTGGGCCACAGGGAGTACAGGTCAGTCAGCCAATGTGGCATCAAGATCCTGACTACAGAGCCAGGCTTCCTGGGTTCACACCCCAGCTCTGCCTCCGACGAGCTCTGGGTACAAGTGCTTCATGTGAAGCTAGAGATCACGGTAGTGCCTCTTGCAGAGGGTTGTTGTGAGCGTTAAGTGAGTTGTTAAAGGTAGAACAGGGCCTGGTTCAGACTTAGCACTATTTGTATGTATTGTTATGACCCTTTGCTACTTTTTTGTACTTACAAAATTAACACATGCCTCTCACTACACCAGCTCTGTGAAGGCAGGCCAGGGCCATCTTTTCTGACCACTGTATTCCCAGACCCCAGCGCGGGCTCGCCCTTTGGTGGGAACTCAGTCATGAATGAACGAATGATGGATCCTTACTTGGGTACTAAGTTGCTGCATGACCTCAAGCCGGTCATTTCCCCTCTCTTTGACCTCACTTCCCTCATCTGAAAACGGGGGGAGTCAGGACAGATGGTCAGTGCCCAAGGCTCTCCCTGTCATTAATGGACCATGATGTTAGGATTCAAGGAAGAATATTAACCAAAGTTAACGCACTCTGAACCCTCACTACATGGGTGTACTAAGTGTTACACATGTATTAACTCAACACTGACCCTCAAAGCTCAGCAGATACGACTGTCAGGCAGAGGTTGGGGGGAGCAGTGCCCTCTTCCAGAGGAGACGGAGAGGAAGTTGGGGCGGGCCCCTGGCAGCGCCTTGTGCGGTGAGAGCCGCCTTTCATAGGAAAACAGTTTGTGCTCCTGACTGAGCCACCTTTCACCCCTGGCTCAAGTAACGGCCCACTTGGTGAGGGTCAGGCATAAAGGGCTCATTCTTCCCTCGCCATGTGCAGGGAAGTCAGCCCTTGGTGTGGGGAGGCGCTTCTCAAAATAGAACGTCCTAATATGGTTCCAAGGAGGCCCAGAGGCAGGCACAGCTGAGGCAGACGTCGGCCTCGGCCATGTGACTGAACCTTTGACTGCTTATGTACACATACACACACACACACACACACACACACACACACACGTGCCCACAGCCACACCGCACACACCTCTCACAGGGAGCAACTGGGGCCTTCGCTCCATTTTATCATCAAGGACAGCAGCCTGTGATCTGACCCAGAAAATAGTAACTTCTTGTTATGGGCCCGCAACAAACAACGCCTTTATTCCGGGCCAGCTCTCGGGATCCAGGGTTGGGGCGCAGCCTGCTGGAGGAGCCGGCATGGAACCGGATGTGCAGTGTGAAAGGTGAGGCGGGTGCCACGGGCCGGCTGCATCAGAAGCCTCATTGGTGGCGCTGGTGACCAGGCGCAGCAGCAGCAGGCTGCAGCCTCCCCCGTCAATGGGCTCTTCACCACGGGAAAGCGAGTCACTGACTCATTTGCAATTAGCTGACCTAACGGGACAGAATTTTCCAAGCCGGATCCTGTGGTAACAGGATTTTATTGTCACATCGGAGATATTTTGAGCCAGCCTCATTTCCAGGCAATTACTCTTTTGAGTCTGTGACACAACCCCTGGGCACAGCTGCATCGAGGGTCCTTGATCAGGCACAAAAGCCACACTCTCTCGGGTTCTGTGGGAAGGAGACTCCAAGTCCGCACACAAGCCACGGTGGCAGAGATGGTCAGAACCAGCGAGCAGAGGCTTGGTCAGAACTGTGGGACCGTGTGATCTGCAGGGGAGAGGTCAAGGTCAATGGGCTGCTTGTCCACGAAGGAGTGATCTGTGTCATTTAGCTGTGGGCCAGGCGGACAGACACGGGGAGCAAGGCCTCATTCGTACACCAGCTCTGCCACTGGCTGGCGTGACTGTGGACAGGATGCTTCGCCTCGGGCACTGCTTTTCTCCTCTGTACGACACCGAGATGGATTATGGGATCCCTAAGGTTCTATCTAGTGGTGACATCCCACCAAATAATAAATTACTCAGCAGATAATTAGCACCTGCTAGGTGCCAGGCACGATTCTAGATGTGGGGAATATGGTGGCAAATATGAGAAGGCCTTACAGGAGCCTTTGGGTGACTGTAAGCCACTAGAAAGAGACAGCTGCTGAGAATGACAACATTCCGACCAGAGCGGCGGAGGGTGGAGTGTTCAGCTTCTTGAGATAGGATGTCCAGAAAAGTCGCTCTGAGGAGGTGACATTTGAGCTGAGATCTGAAGAATTATCACAAGGCAGACACAGACACACGGGAGCCTGGGGGTAGGGAGGGTTGGTGAAGCACATCCTGGGCAGAGGAGACGGGAAGGAGAAAATTCTCTGGAATGGGCACGAGCCGGGCAGGAGCCAAGGAGGGCATCGTGAAGACAGACTATCACGAGGAACAAGCAACCGTTTTGGAAAAAAGACTACTTTGCAACATTTCTTAATATGACTGTTTAACACCTGGCATCCTGTTTTACCGAGCAGGGTCCAGGCTCACTGTGGCCTCTCTGGCTTCGGCGTGGGTCCTGGGCTGGACTTGCACTGTCACACAGACAGCGCCATGTGGCTCCTGCCCGGGGACAGGGTGCACTTCGGCATTATGAAAGCCTTGGTATGCTGTCAGTAGTCACCTTGGCAACAGCCCCGGTGCCGTCTCCTGTGTTTTCCCAGACACCACTGTACCCTTCTCCCTCCTTCCTACCTGCTCCTTTTCCTGTGGCGTGGCAGCGCTTGGCTCTGTCTTGGGCACTTGCTGTCTTGGGCACGACAGATCCTCTCTACTAGATGTGGGATCCCCCCTTGATGGATGAATTGCTGGTCCTCTTTGCGTGCCCGGGGCCTATCAGCCTCTCCCGCTCCCCTCAGGCGTCCGCTCAAAGAGGCAGAACGGTCTGTTGGCCCCGAGACTGCCAGCAGCAGCCATTGTTGTCATGCCCCTTCTCCCGGCTGTCTAGGCTTCAGCCTGTCTGTCTGCCTCACAGGAGGCAGCCTCCCACCTAATCCCTCAGGGCTCCACTCTCCAACTGTCGGGGAAGACAGATGGGGAGCAGAAGAATTCACACACTCTCTCCCCTACTCACAGCCCTTGCCATCCTTGTTGACTGGCTCCTGTCCCTCTTGGGGTGGCCCTGAGCACAGCCAGGAAATCTTTGCGGTGACTGGCCCACAAACCGGGCGCCTCCTCTCTGATTGTGCCGATGGGCTTATTTGCATAGCTGTCTTGGGAACTGGAAAAGGGGTAAAGAAGTATTTCAGAGACATCTCTACTTCTAAATTCTTTCTAGAACTGTTTCCCCCTCTTCTTACAGCTTCGAGCACCTGTTTTTCTGACCTGCACAAGGGCACACCTCCCCTCCCTCTCAGTTGGCTCATCTTGGCTCCTTCCACATCACACACACCAAGCCCAATTATTGCCACTTCCTGCTTGAGTCTCTTCCAGGATTCCACTGACTGGAGACCAAAAAGATGTTCTTCAAATGATAGGCACTAATAATAACCTTTGAAGCTGTTAGCTTGCTTGCTTCCTCTTCAAAAGCCTGCTTTTAGGCTGCAGTTCATAATTGAATTCAACTGTAAAGTGCTATTTTTAATAAATGTCATTGTATTTCGCTTGGCAGTGCTGTTCTCTTGGGTTGATTGAGTGGGACCTATCACATCTCCATAACTAGTGATAAAACTCACAGCCATCCATCCACATCTACTTGGACATGCTATTACTCATGTTCGTTCTCTCTCCTCCCTATCTCCCTACCTACCTCTCTCTCTCTCTTTCTCTCTCTCCTCTCCACCCCCCTTTTGTATCACTTCTTTATTCCTTCTTTGGGGTTTGACTTCCCAAGACATCCCAGATTGAGCACAAAGTCTGTATTACTGGTTGAGCGAACACCAGTCCAATACTGGCTAAGAAATCCTTTGCATTTCCCCTTTTGGAAACCTAGACCATAGTTCGATCTTTCAGAAGTTCACTGATTCCATCCCATCGACTTTCACTAATAGCTTCTTAAGAAATTTAACAAACTGTGAACATAACTGATATTGTGTATGTGTAACTTCAAGCTAACTTTAACTTTGTGAAATTTCTTTCCCCTCAACAAGTACCCTTTTAATAGCCCCACTTCCCGGATGGAGCCTTGTTTGATGAGCACTACTCCCAGACTGCATCCTACTGCAGTCACCCCCCGATGGCCAGAGGTGCCCACAGCCAACACGTGCTACACAAGCCCGCCTGTGCATTCCACAAGGTATGGAAACTCTAGTGACATGTACACACCCCTGACTACCCGCAGGAATTCTGAGTATGAGCACATGCAACACTTTCCTGGCTTTGCTTACATCAATGGAGAGGCCTCCACAGGATGGGCTAAATGACTGCTCTCATAGGAATCCATATTTAATATTAATAAGTATTAATAATAATAATAAACCCATCCACTCCCCCCCAGAAGACTTTCTCTCTATACATTATAACTTGTAAACTATTCCTAGGCATCCATTTTCCTAATGAACGTGAGGCTGGGATTCAGTATGGGCTGAATAAACTTTAGTTCAGAAACAGGACCCACTAAAAGTCGGTGAGACTGGGTTCCTGAAGGCAAGCCAGACTTGACTTTCTGTAGAGCACTATCTCAGACAGGCCAATCTGTGCCTTTCCCCTTGTTCCATGACTTTGCTTTGTGTTGCCAACCACTCCCTATAAGTTACTTATTTTCCTGTTGACAAAAGCTCTTTAGTCTTGAAGGATGGATACTGGAGACAGAATCTGGTCTGTGTTCTTGGATGGGCACATAATTTACCGAGAGCACTCACCTTGCTGTCTGTCTGACATCTTACTGTACAGTGAGCAGCCCTCCGATAGGTGCAGCGCATTCCTCGTGCCTGGCGGTGCTCCCCGGAGCATCAGGGCTACATGCAGGTACCTGGCAACTCGTGTCTGTCCCAGTACCTGCATTAGAACGTAAGCACTGTCTGGAGGGAAGGAAGAGGTCTGTTCTGCATGCCTTAAGTTGACTGACATTCGTAGGGGACCAGTTCTTCTATGTACAAATGTTTGTCCTAAGTTTGCACAATGGCTAGTGTCAGCGAGAGGCAGGGAGGGGCTTCTAAAGTTGTATGCGATGTGGATGTGGAGCACTGAGTATCACATTCTGCTGTATTAATGTTGTGAAACTGGATGGACCAACATTAACTTACTGAGCACCCAGTGTGCAAGTGACTTTCCCAGTTCCTTCCTAAGACGAAGTAATTTCCGACACTTTGATAGAAAAAAAATTTCAAAGCTGTGCCTTTGAGCCTATACTATACTGTGTATGTGTGGAAATAAAAAATGTATTGTACTTTTGGAAAAATTTTTCGTAGGCATTCTTCTGTCAGATTTGTAGCAATTTGTGCAGTTTGTTAGAGCTTAACATAGGTTTTCTTTCTGTATTATAAAAAGCACCAAGCAATTATGGTGGACCTATTACCCTATGGGTAAGAAATAAATAGAAATATGACATCGGATGTTTTAGCAATTGTTCTGTAAATAAAATCTTTGATCACACCCACTCTGTGTGATAATCATGTCTACAGCTAAAATGGAAATAGTTTTATCTGTACAGTTGTGCAAGATATGAATGGTTTCACACTCAAATAAAAAGTATTGAAATGACCTCCTTTCATTTTGCATTTGCTATGACCTGTGTGTATGCGTGCGCGCTTGTGTAAATAAATATCATTCTGAATACTAGAGTGAAAGCAAGCAAAACAAAACTCAGTGGTCCTGAATAGTCGTGGTCCAGTTCATCATCATCATCTCAGGAAACAGTCATTACAATCTGGATATGCCTGGCATGCAGTCCTTTGGCAGCAATTTAGTGCCTGCAGCCTGATTGAGGTTTGTAGGGGACTAATTCTACATACAAGGACTTAGGTTTGCATGGCGACTGATGTCACCAAAGGGCAGGGGCCTTTCAGCCCTTACAGGGAATATTGTTCTTCAACATCAGCATCATTAGGACTTGGTCCCCTGGCACTTAGTTCATTGTGCGTTAATGATCTCTGGGTGTAAAGATATGTCAAGTGCAGTGCTTTAGACGCAGTAAACTTCTGCAACAGGTATAACATTACTGACTGCTCAGTAAGCATCAACCAGTTCTCCCCCAGCACTGCAATCGGATTCTAGGGCCGAGGACTTGGGTTCGGCAGGCAAAATGATGACATGTTTTGCCCAAACTTTAAGAGTCTAGGGTCTCAGAGAGAGTCAGAGCCAAAGATTTCCAGAAATGGCAGCAGGGATGTATTAACTAAAAGGCATGAGAATTTGACAACTCGATTTGCATTTTGAAAGATTTATTTTTAAAGCCAAGCTTTTACTTGCTATTACATAACATATTTGCACCTGAAAATGATTTTAAGATTAAAATTATATATTTTACATAGCATCCCCTTTAGAAACTTAGCTCTGTTGATCTGCCAAAAGAAAAGTAGGTGCTAGATTTCACTCCCTGAAGGTAATTTGATCTTTGGCCACAATCCATTAGTTGGCTTTATATGAGGAAAGGAAGAAGAACGAAATTTCAGATTCAGTCACTGTATGAAACAATCCTGAAGATACCTAGACCTTCGCGCTCTTACAGCCCAAAGCTAGTGCTCCAGAAATCAAAGGGTGGAGTAGGTTTGACTTTTGACTTGCTAAACATAAAAAAATAAAAAATAAAAAAGCAATTGCCAAATTCTCTAGCCAAGTAGCAGCAGCACATAATAAACGACACCCATATACAAGTCACAGCCACAAGCTCATTAAATGCACGGAACTTTAGGCAAAAAATAGACACAATCCCAGAGAACAACGTGGTCACTCCAAGAACTTGGCAAGGGAGACATTGTGTGCCTCCTCCTCAGCACAGCCGAGCGCTGGGAGCCCCGGGCGCGCTCTCCAGACCACAGGGTACCCCTCTCTCGGGAGGAGAGAGACTGCCCGTGTTCCCCATTGCTCTCAACCTGCAGCTTCAGAACCGACAAGGATCTGATTAGGAAAAGACTAACAGCTGCTGTGAGCTCGACTCAAATGCACCTTCTCTCCCTCTCCGATGGTTCTCTCCCCGTCCCCAGAATGGCAACGGGCAAGGTTGGTGGCTGGGAGTGGGGCCAGTCACTTGTCAGAGGAAGAACAGAGGAGTCTTGGCAATAAAGGGACACTCCCCTCTTTAGGGCTCTTTCTGAAAAGGACTCTGCCAGCTTGAAACTGGCTGGAGCCGGGAACGGCAGCCAGGACGGCTCACCCACGTTGCAGGCCTGTGGCGGCCGAGGCATGCAGCCCGCTGTGTCCTTTGTGAGGCCTCTGATATACCCCCAGGTCTGGAAAGAAAGGGAATCTGGCCCCTCTGGACCTGCAACCCAGTCCCCGGCCAATCAGCACTGTGCCAGGGAGTGAGCCCAGCCTCCGTGGGGAGAGGGGCTGACATCATGGAAGGAACTGAAAGGAAGCCTTGGCTTCCCCACCATGTGACCTTGGAGGGGTCACCTCCCCACTCCGCACCTCAAGCAGCATGTTGTCTGACTCTGACATCCCAATTACGGTCTGTGCGCTGATGGCCCCGGGCCGGTAGATCTGGGCGAGGAGGGTGGACGGCGTCAGGAAAACAAAGAACGGACTGGCAGCTGGGCAGTGGCTCAGGAAGCCAGCCACGGGAGCGGAGGCCACAGCAGCTGGTGCTCAGAAACAGCCTGGGGCTCCGGCCCATCAGCTCAGCCCCTTTACCTGCACCGCCATCACCGAGCAACTCTCCACCCCTTCCTCAGGCCCTGCCCCAACCTCCCCTGCACAGATCTGGGGAGTAGTCTTCGGCCATTTTACCATCCTCCCGGGTTCGTCCTTAATATTTGCTTTAAAGTTGATATCCATCAAAATGACCCAAGTGAATCCGGACAAGAACACAAACAGGCTGTTTTTCCCAACTTCTTATATCTCTTAAAGGCAGGATCACAAAAATAATTTTTTTAAAAATAAATTCTGGCCGAAACCAGTTTGGCTCAGTGAATAGAGCATCGGCCTGTGGGCTGAAAGGTCCCAGATTCGATTCCAGTCAGGGGCATATACCTTAGTTGTGGGCACATCTCTAGTAGGAGGTGTGCAGGAGGCAGCTGATGGATGTCTCTCATCGATGTTTCTGACTATCCCTCTCCCTTCCTCTCTCTAAAAAATTAATAAAATATATTTTAAGAAAAATAAATTCTGGAAGGAAAGAGTATATTATGTGGGGAAGGGTTACTATAGGTCTCCTGAAGCATAGAGTTCAGCCATATCCAAGAGCCTACAGAACGCAAATCACCACTTGGGGCGCTTAGAGAAAAAGGGGATATACTTAGTGCCTGTACAGTGAGATAGAACGGCGATTAAGTCCCAATTCGACCAGGATGTTGTAGGAGGGGCACTCCAGCTCCAAGTAGGATTGGACTTAAATGGTTCTCAGCCCTGGTTGCCTGTTAGATTTACCCTGTCAACTTTGATGTGGAAGGTCCCACCGACAGTAAATAACTGACCTGGAAGTGACCCCAGGGCATCACCAGCTTTTTAAAGTTCCTGGGGCGATACTTACATGCAGCCAAAGTTGAGAAACAGGACTTAATACCTTGAAGTATTAAGATCCAGAGATGGCTATTCCCTGACCATGCGCCCAGTTTTCTCTCTTAGGGTTCCAGTCTGCAGAGTAGAGAAGAGGGGCAATCCCCAGTCACCTACCCCAGCTGGTGTGATGCAGGTTTTTAAGACATGCAATACCTGTTTAGCCAGGGACACTCACCTCTTTTCCCTTCAGTTGGCAAAAAAAAAAAGACAATAGGCGTCCAGGACAAATGAATCAAAATTCTATTTTTTTTATTCTGTCAGATTGGCAAGAAAAACTTTGGTGTGCCCCAGGATTTTAGTAATTAATTAGTGTGCCAGGAGATGAATAAGGTTGAAAACCGCTGGCCTGCACAGTTGACAGTTCCCCGCAGCCGACAAGCCTTTCCCGGACTGCACTGTTTTGCGGGCCCTTCAGGCCTGCCCACCTCCCTGCCCCTTTCTAACCTGGCCCTTCTCTGCTTCAGCTCCTTGGCAGCCTCCCAACCTGAGCCAGCCTGGCCCCGGCCCTGGTGCTCTCCTCCTCCGAGGAGGAGGTCAGAACCTTTTGTGTTTCCTGGGCCTCCTCCCCGAAGCCCTCTCCCCGTTCCTCCTCCTGCACCTCCATCCGCCCCAGCCTTCTCACCCCCAAACTCTGCTGCTGCTGGTGGAGGTGGGAACGGAAGACGTGGGCCCCAAGAGTTGAGCAAAGAGCTGTTGCTAGGAAGGGGGGGGTGGTGAGGAGAGGTGGTGGGCGGGAGAAATAGGGCTCCCTGGTTTGATCCTCCCTTTGTCATCATAAATGCCTCCGGAGCTGAAACCAGTTGTTTGAGAACTATTATGACAAATAATGAGGTCTGACCGTGACAGCAGGGGCGAGAGAAGCAACCGCAGAACCAGCTGCGGTGCTGATCCTCGGCGTTTATAATCGTCTCCCCATAGACGACGGGAAAGCCATTGGGTTTAGGAGAGGGAATTCTGGAGGAACCGCCAAATTGCGCCCCCACCAGGAATGGTACCCCAAATGTCCTGGCCAGTGCTACACCTCTCAGAAAGGATAAAATGCAAATCGCAGCCGAATTTGAAGACAGTCTTTAAACGCAGTGACGTGAGGCCCCTTTCTGAAACAGATCTGCCTGAATCCACAGCGGCTCCTCTTTTTGGGGGTCTGCAGAGTGACAGGCACCTCCTTCTCCACTTCTGACCACCTCCCGGCTGTGTCCGTGGTATAATCACATCGGTTTACAGGTGAAGAAACATAGGCTCTGAGCAATTCAATGTGTTGCCCCCAGTCGCACAGAAAGTGGGAGAGCTGGGCTTTGAAAACAAAACTATATTCCGGAGTCTTATCTCCTCCTCCCTCCTCCTGTTCCCACCCACCCCCATCCCACCCCCAATCCTCTCTCCTAAGCAGCTTTGCAGTTTTTCAATCAACCTTGACCGTGCTCATAGAACCTATGGGGGTCGGAGAGTCTGACGGGGCCTGGGAAATTTCGGTGTGTGTGCCGAATGCAGGCAGTTCCTAGCGAGGCACCAAACCGTTGCCCACGCCCAGACTAGCTTTCCCAGGGAACATGCCAACCAATACATTACCAAGGACCAAGATTTGGTCATTCTATAGAGAAAAGGGAACAAAGGAAAATCAATAATAATGTAAAAAAGAAAAAAAAAAAGGTCACGGGAGGATTTTTATTACCAGGTCGAAGACAAAGCTCTGCAGGGGAGGAGCAGTGAGCCAAGTGTTCCCCAGAATGAAGTCATTTGAGGGGGTCGGGGAAGAGGGGCTGCCTCTTGCTGTTCAGGTCACTACCCTTTGACAGCGGCGGCCTCTGACCTCCACGGCCCTCCGATCTCTGTTTGGACTGACCCCGAAAGCCATGAAATTCAGCTGTAGACACTGCCCAGAGGTTGAGAGAAAGCTGAGTAATATGGGAAAAAGCTCCCGGTATGTGCCCCCAGCTGAAAGGAGCTGGCAGTTCTTTGGCCGGGCATGCAATTTATTCTGCCCCCCTCCTTTCAGGGAAATGCTAATCCCTCATAGGCGACTCCGGGGGAAGACTAACATGTGCTGATGATGAATGGCAATAATCTTTTGTCCCCTGCCACCTCCTCCTAGGGTTGAACCTTCCGAGTTTAATCAAATGTCGGCAAGTAAATCAATGCTTTACTGCATGAGGAGTTAACAAGGAAGTGGCGGGAAGAAGGTGTGTGAGAATCTAATGCCTCGGACATGTGCATCTCAGAAGCTTAATTGTGGAGACTGTGTGTGTGTGTGTGTGTGTGTGTGTGTGTGTGTGGCTAGACTATTTACACACACATACACACAGTCACTATACCAAAACTGTCTTATGTCAAAGCATGCCAGTGTTAAAGACATTAACTCCAAGGTTCTAAAACCAAAGCAGTGTGTTGGAATTACTCTCTCGTTCAAAACACCACCAACCATGAATCTTACGCATATTTACAGCAATAGGAAGAACATAACTTTTTATCCCCAAATCTTCACATCATCATTGTGAGGGAGACTGCATTTTTCATTCCAGTTCAGCTACCATCTGAGTGGCCACTCCATGCCAGGTCTGCTGCGCTGGCCACCGTAACAGCCATCTCTTTTCCCCCTTTACAGCATCCTGCAAAGAAGCTATTATGATGCACATTCCAGCTGAAAAACATCAGTCCTCAAAGAGGGCAAGTGACTTATTCCTGAACACCCAGGGACAGAGTTAAAATGTAAACTAAAATCTTTTGGCTTGCAAGTATTCCAGTTAGTTTTTTTTTACAAAACCGGTTGCCAGAGAGGTTTTCAGAAATTTGACAAATGACTGGCTTCTGAGATACACAGTGAGTCACGACTAAAAACCAGGTTTTCCAATTCCCAGTCCAGCTTCTTTCACCACATGACAGCACCGCCACCCAACGCGCTGGGTTTTCCCAAGAGGTGTTTGCATGGGATTCCAAGCCAGCCAGATGCAAATAGGTCTGACCCACATTCCAGCTCTGGGATAAATAACATCTCCTAAAGGGCAGTGCCCATTCTGGGTGCTTGGTTTGAGAGTCCCACTGTGGATAGCCAATCAATATGGAACAACTGTAGGTACCTTTGCCAAGGACTCACATCAGGGGCTCCCTCTGAGCCATTAGAATACTGGAAATGTTAACTGTGGAACCTCATCAAGGTGCTGGACGGCTGGATCGATTAGGCTGGATAACTGTTTAATTTTCTTTCAACTCTAAAGTGATTTAATCCAATTCTAATTTTATAAATAAGATCCCGAGAAATTAAAATAGTGTACACAAGGATCTGACACCCTCTGGCAACAGACAACTCGGCTGTTTCCCAGTTCCATTGAACTTTGTCGTATGGCATTGTGAGATACTGTTTTCAGGAATGTAACATGTTGACATTGGATTGGTTGGTCTTAAGAGTCATCACTGATTATGAAATGTCTCTCAGATTTAACTTTTCCTTATTCCACTGACCAATTGACCTCTTAGGAAATCTTCATTGCTTACTTTCAAGTTCAACCAAGTTGGTATTGTTTCTCAATAAGCGTCTGGTTAATTTTGGCCTCCTGAATTTTTCTCATGGCATTTCCCCCTATTTGCTAAGCCCTCTGAAGTTCTCTCCACTATGCTATCTTACAGCTCACCTTCTCCAAGAAGGCTTCTCTGATTACTCTTCTTCCCATCAATGTTTTTCTTGCTTTGATTTGCGTAAGACATGTTCAATTAGAAAAGACTTGCTGATTGCCTGGATGCTTCTTATAGCCCCAAAGAACAGGGTCAGTTCTTGCTACTACTTTTTTTTTTTAATATATTCTTATTGATTTTTTACAGAGAGGAAGGGAGAGGAATAGAGAGTTAGAAACATCGATGAGAAAAAGACATGGATCAACTGCCTCCTGCGCGTCCCCTACTGGAGATGTGCCCACAACCAGGATACATGCCCTTGACTGGAATCGAACCCGGGACCTTTCAGTTCGCAGGCCGACGCTCTATCCACTGAGCCAAACCGGTTTCAGCTCTACTTCTTTTTTTAATGGTGCTTAAGATAATTCTGTGCTCCAGTGATCACCACATTTATGGTGGGGCAAAAGTAGGTTTAAAGTTGTTTGTATTAAAAAATGATACAATAAGAACAGAGTCGCCGAAACTGGTTTGGCTCAGTGGATAGAGCGTCGGCCTGAGGACTGAAGGGTCCCAGGTTCGATTCCCGTCAAGGGCATGTACCTTGGTTACGGGCACATCCCCAGTAGGAGGTGTGCAAGAGGCAGCTGATCGATGTTTCTCTCATTGATGTTTCTTGCTCTCTATCTCTCTCCCTTCCTCTCTGGAAAAAAACAATAAAATATATTAAAAAAAAAAAAAAAGAACAGAGTCTGTGTTTCCTGTAGTCACAACTGTAAATGAACTTTCGCCCAACCCTATATTTCTTAAACTTTAAGACTTAAAGGATCAAACCATGATAATTAACCTTGTTATAAAAAGGAGAGTTCATTTTGGTAGAAAATGAAATTAAAATAATTTTCATCTTGCTGGGTCGTTTTCATTTCTCAAAGACTAATGAGTCACATGCACTTGACTTTGGTAGTCTATCAAAAAACTAGTTCAGTGGTTGATATTCTATCAAAATATTGGTCCACTGGTTCTCAATCCTGGCTGCTAAGATCAACAGAGAGGCTTTTAAAACCACCAGTACCCAGGCCTCACCACAGATGACTGAAAAGTCAGAATCTTTGGAGATAGGCCCAGGAAATGATTTGCATATTTCATATTGATATTTAATTTGCACATATTGATTTGTACAGCTTCACTCTTAATAGATTTTTCTAAAGAACTAGCATGCTCAAATATACTTTTGTGGTTCTTAGGATCACAAAATGTTAGAACTGCGAGAGAACTAAAATAAGATCTGACTCAATTCGTTTATTTTTACAGCTGAAGACACTGTGGCTTAAGAAAGAGGGAGTGACAGGTCCTATCTTGAATTAGTGGAATTCTCTGAATTCCAATTCTGGAGCTGTAGTGACTAGACCAAGCCGTTTCGTTTTTAAATGTCTGCTTCCTCCTTAAAGGTGTAAAAATAACTGCATGTGGAAGATTTAGTTTTTAAAAGCTGCTGGCAGCAAGTACTCCTTAAAAACCTTCAATTTGGCACACTCCAACTTACCTATTGTCATGACAGAGGAAGTGCCACAGCAGGATATATCAAAGTCCAGAATAAATGACTAGTATCTATTTGCAGGCTTGTTCATTGGCCCTGACCTGTAAGTCTATAACATTTTATTCTATCAGAACCTAAAGCACTTCTAGTCCTTAACTATACCTCTTATTAGCCAACTTATTGCTTATGAGCAAGCTAATCAACACCAGGAACTTCCCTTTTCTCTGTGAAAACAAAGATAGTGCCTGTCCTATTGACCTTGTTATTTTTTCAGCTCTTTATAATGATTAAATCAGATGATCTACATGGAGATATTTTGAGACTAGGAAAGCACTGTTGATATATATGAATAGAATTATATTACCATCTTTTAGAACCATGAATTGTGACTGAGTATCTGCTGCTTTGATGACCCATTCTCTAAACTCCTTCATACCAGACCATCCAAGAATCAACAGGAACTAGAGTTAGTGTTGGACTAGAGGCTCTAGTCACTGAAAGTATCACATAACTAAATATTCAGGGAGGTAAAGTGACGTAGTGACCCAGGATTCAGGCTAGTCTAGGCTCAAGTCCCAGAGTCTGCTTTTAACTATTGACTTTGGACAAGTCACTTAATTTTTCTGGGACCAGAGTCTCGTCAGTGGTCAAAGGATGACTTGAATTGGAGTCAAAGATCCTTTTAATTTATAAAATCAGAATATTAGTGCTTAATTAAAATTACTAAAGTGCAATTTCCCAAACCGTTAATTTCTGTGGTTTCACATTTTTTTTTTCAATCTCTTTTTAGACATACAGGTGTGCCTACAAACATAAGCCTAATTCTGTTAGACATTTCAAACACATGTGTAAGACTCTCTTTGAAAGACACAGCTCTACTCAGATACTTTATGCTTGTTAGTATCCTGGCCAGGAGGCCTTGCTCCAAAAATAAATATATGGTTACCCAAAAAGCACAGAATACAGTACTGGACATAGAGGAGGCACCCAAATACTGTTATGTTACAGCTCTCAGTCTGAGTCCCAGTTTGTGTTATTTAACCCATCTGAGCCTGTTTTCTTATCTATAAATGGGAAAAATACCTTCCTCAAGGATTCACTGAGATAGTGCATATTAAAATGGTTTGTAAACTGCTCAAAAACAATTGCAAGATGTTACTATTGCCTAAGGAATGTAGCTCACTATAGCATGACCTTTCTATACAGGGTGCTCTTTCAAGAGATAAGATTAAAATCTTTGTCATTTAGTTTGTTACGGACACAGCACCTACCCCAACAAATATGCTCGATACATTTTTGCTGCATGAAAAGTATCAACCACAGAAAGACATAAACCTCCGTGAGCTCAGATCCCATATTTGGTTTTCTCTCCGAATTCCCAAGGCCTTAGCACAATGTCTGACCCATCGAAGAAACTCAGTCATTATTAGTGAATACATTTTTGTCTCTCGCTCCTCTCGCCAGCACAGCTCCAGAGGTGGAGGTGGGCAGGGGAAACGTTTGAAAGACTATTTCTGGTGGAGGCTGCTTGGAATGGAAAACGGGAAATTACTGGAAGACGTCACCCACTCTCTAACAAACAGCTCGGAGAACAAAAAGAACCACTCCAGCTTCCACATTCTGCAATGTTGGTAGATGAATCTATTCGCCCCTCCGAGACCCAGCTTCCTCATCGGAACATGAGAACAAGATCCCCCCAACCCCCTCCTAGGGTAACACTGGAATGGAAGCTCAGGCAGGGTAGGCGCTCCTTTGGGGCTCACTGTCTTCACACCACCCAGCGCTGGGCTGTACGGACTAGTGACCCGCACAGCATCGGTTTGCAAATAAATATTTGCTGGCCGGGTCTGTGGCAAGTGGGCGGTGGCACTGCAGCTGAAGGAACAGGATGCCCACACGCAGTGAATGCTCAGCAAAGGTGGGCCTACATATATATACTATATGACATATATATGCTATATAAGCTATATGTAATATATACTATATACTATATGGCCTACATATATATACTATATGACATATATATACTATATAAGCTATATATACTATATACTATATACTATATGGCCTACATATATATACTATATGACATATATGTACTATATGACATATATATACTATATGACATATATATACTATATGAC
>JAAGEH010000109.1:1386499-1512550 GCA_011751065.1 Lasiurus cinereus
ATATGACATATATATACTATATGACATATATATACTATATGACATATATATACTATATAAGCTATATATAATATATAGCTTCCCAGACAAGTCAAAGCTAGAGGAGTTCACTACCAACAAACCAGGATTACACGAAACGTTCCAGGAGGAAAAATATGGCCAACAACATGGCAATCAATACGTATCTATCAACAATTGACTCTAAAACAAACAACAAGCAGGACAGAAACAGACTCAGGTTCTGAGAACAGGTTGACGGCTGCCGGGTGGGAGCGGGGTGCGAGGATGGATAAAGGTGGCGGATGCAAGACAAATGGGTAGTTGCAGAACGGCCAGAGGGGCCCGGAGTGCCGCCCAGGGAAGGGAGTCAGTGACACCCTAATACCGACGGATGGTGTCAGACGGGGACGAGATTCAGGGGGTGATCGCTAAGTTACGTAACGTCTAATCACGGGGGTGTACCCCTGAAACTCATGTACTGTTGTATGTCAACTGCAATCGAAAGATTAAAGAATGACATTTTAAAAACGGGATGAAAAAAGTCGCCAGTCCCCTTTTATCTAGAGAACTACCTGCATGACTGTCGCCGAACACCTTACAAGACCGCAAACAAGGGAGGAAGGAAGGAACCTGACAGCCCGAAACCGCTAAACGAGAAAAGGGGGGATGAAACGGGTGCTTCACAGTTCCCACCAAAGGGTGCCAGCTTCCGCGAATGGCAACCGGTCCAAGCAGCCCAGGGCTCCGGCAGGACAGCCAGCTCCGCCAGGAACAAAAAGGAGGCCGGGCCCACGCTCAGACCCACCCCCTAACGGTTTCTTGGCCGCCGGCCTCCGGGCCCGGGGGACTCTTGTTTCCGGCCTTGGCCGGACCACAGTTCCCAGCATGCCGTAGGAGGGAAGTCTTTCCCGCTGGATGACTACTCATCCCGGCATGCCATTCGCCACTCCAGTATATTAGATGGGAGCGTGGGCTGGCCCCATTGCGCGCAGGGAGTTGTAGTCCACCTAGCTGCTGCGTCTTAGCGGGGCGGGGAAGAGCCGGGTCGTTCTCGTCAGCTGAGAAGAATGATTCATAGAGGAGGGTCAGGTGGGAACAATTCTGTCCGCGAAAGCCCACTGAAAAGGCTGGCTTCTGCGAGGGAGGGAGAGGCAGAAAAGCTAGCGGGACCTCGGGGGGCCTGACCCCCCGCCTCAGGCCGCTCGGCAGGCCTCGGTCGAGTCCCGGGCCTGGTCAGCGGCGGCCGCGGGACGCTAGTTGCTGGGGGACCGGTGACGTCGCGGGGTGAAAGTTGAGGGGCGGTGACGTCGGGCCTGCCCGGGCGGAGGCTGGCGGGCTGGAGGCAGGAGGGAGGGAGGGAAGGAGGGAAGGAAGGAAGCTGGGAAGGAGCGAGCGAGCGAGCGAGCGAGCGGGGGCGCGAGGCGTTTACCTGGAGGCAGCGGCTCGGGCGCGCAGCGCGGCCGCGGCTCCCCCGCACCTGCGGCCATGGATGAGGAGCGCGCCCTGTACATCGTCCGGGCCGGCGAGGCGGGGGCTATCGAGCGGGTCCTGAGGGATTACAGCGAGAAGGTAAAGAGCCCCGGCCCCAGGCGGGCGGTGCGGCACCCCCGGCCGCCCTCCGGGCTTGCACGCGCATCCCTCCCCACCCCACCCCCCTCATTCCGGGGATGCGCCTTGCTCTCCCCCGCGCAGAGGGTGGGGGGGGGGGCGGGGGGGGGGGGGCCTCCCCCCCCCCCCAGGCTTTGCCAACCCGGCATCCCTGCACCCCCCCCCCGCCCCCACTCGGGCGCCCACTCCTCTGATTCCGGCCCAGCAGCCAGCCCCGCGGGCGGCCCCCGGAGCGCGCCAGGCACGCCCCCGGCCCCCGCGGCTGTGCGTCGGTGCCCCGTGCCCCACTGCTGCAGGCGTCCGTGCACGCGAGGCTCCTTCGCCCGGAGAGCGTAGACATCCTTGCCGAAACGCGGACCCCGACGTGCGTGAAACGTTGCCAAGCCGCTGTAGGGGTGCTTCGCGGACCTCTATGGGCGCTGTGCCGTTTTCCAGGTGTGATGTCCCCTCAGCGGTCTCGCTCGATCCCCAGAGCGTGTAATAGGGTAGATGCTCTTCTCCTGCCCATTTTGTAGATGAGAAAACCGAGGCGCAGAGAACGGCAATCATGCCAAGGTCACGGACCCTCCCATGTTGTGAGTGAAGGTAGAGTCCAACTCCCAATAATACCTGTTTTCTCTGTAGCGCCCCAACAGTTTTCCCCCATCCCTTATCTCACTTAATCTCGACAGCGGCCCCGGTGAGGTTTTTCTCTGCGTTTTTTTTTTTTTGCAACTGAGATTCCTGATGGGTCGCGTAACTTGTCCAAGGTCATGGCTGTGAGCTGGGATTCCAGCCCTGGCTCCCCACCATTCATTGTTCTCGCCGGTGTGCAACTCTGCGGGAAAAAGGTATCTTGTTATAAATCCCAGCCGCTTCTCCGAGACCCGTTAGCTTGCCGTTGCTGATCCTTCCAGGAATTTTACAGGCTCACTTCAAAAAGGTAGCACACCTCACCGTTATTCTTCCATTGAGAAGGCTACTTTGTAAGACATGACTGTGACTACTCCCTCTGTGGAAACACACCCGACACGCCAAGTCACACCCCAGATAAAAGCATATTCCTTCCTTTTATTTGCTTCCATTCATAATTTCCTCTTCTGTGTGTGCGGTTGTGCCCACCGCTGCACTTTCGTACACTTTTCGTACACTTCGTATTATTGGGCTGCCGGTATGCCATTTCTGCCCCGGGTGGAGATCCAAAAATAATACCCCTTCCTTCCCGAGTCATCTTCCCAAACAGCACTGTGAGGGAGGAGAGTGGTGGTATTCTCATGTCACAGATGATAAAATTTAGGATAAAGCTGCCCCAAATCCACACGGCCATGGAGAGGTGGGACAGAGATTTGAATTTGGGTTGTCTGACGACTGCTTCTCCAGGACTATCCTGATTCCTTTGAGATGATGCACGGATTCATTTCTCTTCCTACTTAGCTCCTTCGCTTTTGGAAACACTTTACTGTTGCCTGTTTCCTTAATTTAGGAGGATTCATGTAATGCATAGATGTCCATATTATGGAGACTGTATTCATTTTACTTGATTCATAACTGCTCTCCAAAAAAATATTTGAAGCACCGCCAAGTGATTTTCGAAAGAAATACAACAGAAACCTTGCCATTGTGTGGAATCAGTTCGTATTTACTTAGCACTTACTGTATGACACATATCAAGCAATAAAAAAAAAACTTTCTCCCAATAGGAAAAGGAACCCTTTAACCGGATCTTAATTGCCACTTTTAATATTCCTTCTCCCCTTCATGTCTAGACTAATTAGAACTCAGATTTGCTTCCTCCAGTTTATCTCTCCCTCTCCTTGATCTCCAGGTTGGTTACCGCTCCTGATCAGTGCTATCAACTTAAGTTCTGGACATCTCCAGCTCCCCTTTCACACTGGGAATGTCTTTAAAGTAGTAATGTTAAATATGTTAAATATGTGTGTGTTTTTAATCCTCACCCAAGGATATGTTTTTAATTTTTTACAGAGGGAGAGAGAGAGAAACATCGGTTGCCTCTAGTACACACCCTGACCAGGGATCGAATCCACAACTTAGGTATGTGCCCTGGCCTGGAATTGAACATCAACCTTTTTTGGTTTATGGAACAACGCTCCAGTCAACTGAGCCACCTGGCCAGGGCCGACTATGTATTTTTTAAAGGGGAGGTTACTGAAGTGTTCGGGAGGCTTGAACTTTTTGGGCCACACCTGAAAATGCTCTGACTTGATCCAAACTGGATCAGTTGGCTTCTTCAGAAAAGAGTTCTCATGTTTAATGCTGATTAGAGTAAGGCCAGAGGGCGGAGAAAATAGCTGAATTTCACGTTGGCAGTGGGACTTTGCCCCTCAAGGAGAAAGACATTGAGGCAGATGAATAGGAAGGGGAAGTATGGTGGCTGTGATCTGCCAGTAAGAATGGGGAGGTGGAATTGGAATTAAATTGTCCAGCTGGATAGGATACGGAATCTAAAACTCTGAAAAAGTAGCTGGATACCATATACTTCATTTTCCCTATCTGGAAAACTTTATTTAAAAAATGGTTGGAATAAGAGGTGGTTATGGGGGGTGAAGAGTCTAACCAAGAAGGGAAATGAATGATATAGAGAGAGAATATAGTTCATGGTTTGGGCGATGTTCTTTATTTTACCGTATTTCTCTAATAAAGCCAGTCCTCCAAAGGAGGCAGTCAAATACAATTGAAAGAAGGTGGAATTTGGAGTCAGATAAAGCTTGTTTCAGAATCTGCCATTGTTAGCTTCACGACTATGAATAAGGATCTGAGTCTCAGTGACCTTATCTGTAAAGGAAAAATATCACCTAAGTTATTCTGAGGCTTAACTTAAATGAAATATAAGGCCAAACACTGATCACAATGCCCCTGGAGGCATTCGCTTAGGGTGATACAGTTCCAGTGATGAAGGTACGTTCTCAAGAAGTCCTATGACCCGAGCACAGGCTCTTGAGCCAGACTCTCTGCCTGAACTCTTGATTTTCAATTTGCCATCCCTGTGCCCCAGGGCAGTGGTCGGCAAACTGCAGTTCGAGAGCCACATGTGGCTCTTTGGCCCCTTGAGTGTGGCTCTTCCACAAAATACCATGTGCGGGCGTGCACATACAGTGTGATGGAAACTTCGTGGCCCTTGCACAGAAGTCAGTTTTCGGCTCTCAAAAGAAATTTCAATCATTGTAATGTTGATATTTGGCTCTGTTAACTAATGAGTTTGCCGACCATTGCCCAAGGGCAAGTTACTTCACTTTCCTTGCCTCAGTTTATTCTTTTGCGAAACAGGGATAATAATAGTACCTGCATATTGCCAGGCTTAAATGAGTTGTGTGTGTAAAGCACTTAGAGTAGTGCCTGTCTCTAAGAACCCATAACTGTTAGTTATTTTTAACAAAAAAAGGTAGAAATTAAATACGTGCCACTAAGTTGACCTAGTTGACATAAGAAAAATTGGGGCATATACTCCATTCTTTCTCTTTTTCCTTGACCCTTGCATTTTCTGATAAGTAGCAAAATACCATGTAGCATATTTAGAGCAACAGTTACCTGTCTGGCTCTAATTTCTGCTGTGTGACAGAGACTCTAATTTCCAAGCCTTCTTGCTTTTTTTTTACTGATCCTGGTTATCCTGGGGAGAGGGAAGATCTATTTATCCCAGAAAACAAAACAAAACATGATACTTGTCTGTTTCTCAAGGGCATAATGCAGGTTGACTCAGTATAGGAAAGTATTAAAAAAAAAAAAGTCTTAAAAATATAGGAAGAGTGGTTGTTCTTTTTCCACTCTTCTCAATTCACCTGTTAACACTTATTGAGTGCTTGTTATCCGAAGCACTTTCACATGTCATCACATATAATCCTCTTACATTAAAACTTAGAAGGGAGATGGAAGTATTCTCTCTTGGGAGAATAGGAAATTGAGGTTCAGAAAGACAAAGTGACTATCTACGGTAGAGGTGGGAAATACCAAGCCCGCAGGCCATATAAGGCCCTCAAAATCATTTGGTCTGGCAGGGCCAAGACTGTAGGGGTGAGTTTATTAAGTGTTTGACCAAATTAGCAGGTGAATTTTTAAGTTGATAATTTTATATGGCCCCCGAATGATGTTATAAATATTATAAGGCATTCACTTAATGTTACAAATACTCAAATGGCCCTTGAGGCACATGGCTAGCTGTGGCAGACCTAGTCTTCAGATTCCATTTCCACGGCTCTTTTTGCAAGGCCATGTTGGCTTTTCCGTGTCTGTTCCGTGTTTTTGAGCACAGAAGAGAAAGGTTTTCCAGTGCCAGTGTGACTGTTGGACCCTCATCACTGCCACTCCAGTTACAGAATGAGCTATTATGGGAAATACGTATTGTGCCAGTCTAAGCTGTCCAATTTTGTCCTCTTTTAGGGCCTCTTCTGATAAAGACTTAATAGAGAAATTGGTTGCCATCATTATGATTATCAACAAAAATAGTGGTCCAGGACCCCAAGGAACACAGTAGGATCATAGTTCTTGAATCACAGGATATTTATTTATTTATTTTATATTTTATTGACTTTTTACAGAGAGGAAGGGCGAGGGATAGAGAGTCAGAAACATTGATGAGAGAGAGACATCCATCAGCCGCCTCCTGCACGGCCCCCACTGGGGATGTGCCCGCAACCAAGTACATGGCCTTGATCGGAATCGAACCCGGGACCCTTCAGTCCCCAGGCCGATGCTCTATCCACTGAACCAAACGGTTTCGGCATTGAATCACAGGGTATTTAGACTAGAAGGAGTCTCAAAGATAATTGGTGAAGAAACTGAAGCCTAGAGTCATCAACAGTAATGATAACCAGAGAGATGGTCTGGTGGCCATAGAAGATACCTGGCAAATGATATCCTATAGAGAGCTCCAACCTGATTCTACATTCAAGGTGTGGCATGTTTATAGCCCAGTGGTTCTCAACCTTCCTAATGCCACGTCCCTTTAATGCAGTTCCTCATGTTGTGGTGACCCCCCAACCATAAAATTACTTTCGTTGCTACTTCGTAACTGTATATATAATATAGCCAAATGAAAGGTAAAAGTTATGTCAGATTCAGGCAGGAAGGTCTCCAAGAGTAGTCCTCATAAGAGAGGAAAACCACACTGATAGCAGTGAGGTCTTTAAGAACCTGATATTGGGACAGTTCTAGAAACACAGCCTCCACATTTGAGTAGGGCATATAAATATCTTGTACCCTGTAAGAGGAGTTGCTTTCCACCTTGAGGTTGAGTTCTGACTCAGTTCATTCCACAGATTTTTACAGAGGAGCATTTTAGTGGGCTGTTCCTTTGTTATACCTTAGTCTTATTTCCAGATGGGTTGTATAATTGAAGTAACTGGCATTTAGTTCGAGAAGTACTCTCTATTTATGAAACACAGCAACACACACACCCTATCCCAGTTAGAGTAATTCCCTTTTATTGGTACCGTTGAAGTGTATCTTTAGAAATTTATGAAATAACTGTAGTTCCCTTACCATAAATAGTTCAGTACTTGGGCACAGCATAGGCCGTGCAGTGATGACAATAGTGGCCATTTAGTGAATACCTGCTATGTGCAACGTGCTATACATACAAGAAGGAAATTCTGACTGGTAGAAAAGTTTAGTAACTTGCTAATAAGTCTGGCGTGTCACTGAGCTGTTGTGCCTTACTAGATCTCTAAATTGAACAATGGTTTTACTCGTTAGTTTATATTTGACTTGTTGCTCCTGCTTATCTGGAAATAGCATGTATAAAGGTGAGGTGGCTAGCAGTTCTAGAAAGGCATTTATAGCCAGAAATGTGGTTCCCCTTCCTCTTCCTTTCAGCTGTACAAAGCGGGGAGAGTAAATGTTAGAGGTACCTAATAGGGTGGGGATGATCTAAGTTGGATAAAAGAACTCAAGCCTTAAATATCTTTGGATCCAAACAAGCTTAGAAGGCTGCGTTTCTGAATAGATTGGCACATTCAAAATTCAATGTTATCGTCTCACATACCAGTATAATTAAATTAAACCCTCATGCTATTTAGACAGGGTTCTTGAAAGCTTTTCTTCTTTTTCTTTTTTTTTTTTAGTTATAGTTTTATGACAGAGTCAGCCTTGTATTTAAAAAGCAACAGAAATATTAGTCCTTGGTACCATTCTAAATTATTACCTTAAAAAGTATCTACGTAGAAACTGTTAAAAATATTTTCTTATGACTTAATAGGTTTCCCCCCCAAAAAAAGATTTCTTTTTTTATTCCCTTACCATAAATGCTGAAAATATTTACAAGACCCATTATATTGGCAATTAGGTACATTTATTTCAGATAATTTATGGAATTCACATATAAGGGCAAAGAATAAGCTTTCCTGGTTTGTAAGTACAACTTATTTTCATTTGTATTGGGTATATACTAAGCCCCAGTTTACATGCTTAGCCTTATGTCTGGTGCTGCTTTATCTTTTATCTAATGTTGGCTTTTACTAAAACTCATGTCTATGAATTCCTAAGTTATAGCCTTCAGATTTACAACTTTTTTCTTCCTTTTTTTTCCTCTTGTTCATTCCTTCATTTTTTTATTTTATTTTTAATCCTCACCTGAGAATATACTTATTGATTTTTTTTCTCATTTTGTTTTTTAAGAGAGAGAGGTAGAGGGGTAGAGGTAGATTGGAAACCTCCTGTACATGTCCCCGACGGGGGTTGAACCTTAACCTAGGTATGTGCCTCTACTGGGAATCAAAACCTGCAATCTAGGTATGTGCCCTGACCGGGAATCAAATCTACAGTCTTTTGGTGTATGGGAGAATGCTCCAACCAACTGAGCAACACCAGCTAGGGCTCATCTTTTATTTTTAAAATTTCCCTTTTAATTATAAAAATCATATACCAAAAGTGAGTTTTGTGTGTCGGGGGGGAAATTACCAGAAATTCCACCACCCCTGTACAGTTGCTTCTATATTTGCATTGTTCGAATGCATCCATATATTTATGTAAAATACTTTCATCATAGACACAGAACTATAATTTGATAGTTTCTACTTAATGCCATCAGACATTATTTGCCATGTTGTTTCAGAGCTTTTTAGCTATCTTTTAAAAATTGCAATACAATGTTCCATCAGGGTGATGCACAGCAGTTTATTTAATTAATCTCATGTTATTAGCTATTCAAGGCCATCTCTTTTCTTCTATAATAATAACACTACAATGAATATGTTTACATATATATATATTTTCTCGTTCTGGGTGATTTCATTAGGGTAAGTTCTTAGGAGTAGAAGTTCTGGGTCAAAGGGGATGAATATTTTTATGGTTTCCAATATGTGTTGCCAAATCACTTTCTCTTTTAAAGTTTGTGTCAATTTACACTGCTGCCAGCAATATCATGCTTGGATTATTGATGTCCATTTCCCAGAGAGCTTTGTGTCTTCAGTCTTGCTCTCCTTTCATTTGGTCCGTAAGCTACTGCCCAAACTATTCCAGCATGCTCTACTGTTCACCTTTTTTTTTTTTTCTTCTTCTTCTCAGAGTCTTCTGCTGGATGCCTGCTACTTATCTTACAGTTTAGGTGTAAATTTTAAAATCCAGCCCCTACCACCTGACATAATTCATTTTAATTTATGGTATGGTTTGCATACCATATAAGAAGCAGTCTCTTTTACCTCTAAGTCCTCCCTCTGACCATTTCTTTTATTCAGAACTTCTGCTCTGTCAACATTTCTTCTCCATCTCGTAAATTTAATTTCAAACATTTCTTCTTCTACAAAGCTGTCAATACAGAACCCCTCAGTAATGATGATATCTTCAGTACTCAGTGTACTTAACTTCTGGTGGGTTGCCAGTAAATGTTTGTTAGTATGGCCAGTGAGGGAATACAAAGGAAAGGCAGAGAGATGTTCGCTGGAGACTTTTTTTTTAAAGGAAAGCTTAGGACTCATAAAAGTTCTTGGTTCTTCTGACTAAAACTTGAAGGGAGAATGAGGAATTTTGTGTTCTAGTTTTTGGGTACCATCACTCTTTCTGTGACAGTAGATACTCCATCATCTATTTTAGCTAAAGAGTGGAAAATACAGTGTTCCCACCAGTCATTTTAGGAGTCTTGATACTCTCTTCTCTTTCAATTATTTTTTCCCCTCAATATCATTGGCATCACTATCGTTATAACCCTGTTTACTGTTTAGTATGTGCCAGTCATTGAGATGGTGAGTTATATGCCAGAGCTGTTTTAACCCTCATAGCAGCTCTGTGAACTAGATACCCCCTCTTTTCACATGAGAAATTCAGTTATGGAGAGTTTGTTTCTTACTGAACTAACTAGTTAGTAAGTGATGGAGCCATAACATTAAATCCTCATTCTTACAGAATATTCTCTTCTCTATCTATAATTATCCAATGATTACTTATTACATGATAAAGTATAAACTCCTCAGCAACATTGGAAGGACCTTTCACATCTCTATCCAATCTACTTTTCCGTTCTCATCTTTCCTTACTCCTCCCACCCCCTAACATTTGTGCTTTCACTCTGACAGAGCTGCTTATTTCCCAAATATATCATACTGTTTCACACATGTGAGCCTTTGTTTCTATTCCTGCAATGCTTTCCATTTCCTCCTGGCAAACTTCTATTCATACCCGAAGGTCCAGTTCAAATCCTCTATCCCGCATGCAGAGCATTCCAGATTTCCCTGGGCAGAGTTAGAGCCTTGGCATTCTGTGCTCCTCGGTGTATATTTCTGTTGTGGTCTTTTTATACTTCTTAAGATTATTTGCTTACCTGCCTATCTCTCTTAACTTTCATAAGAAAAGTGAGATATGATATGGGGAAGGCAACATTTTTCAGAGACATTATATATTTTTAAACATAACCAAAATTAAAACTCTGCATTTAAATGACATTGTTTTCCTTTTTTTCCCTCCCTCAGCATAGGGCTACTTTCAAATTTGAACCAACAGATGAAGATAAAAGAAAGGTAAGCCTTAGTGTTACTGTGTGTGTGTGTGTGTGTGTGTGTGTGTGTGTGTGTTTCATTCATGGACTTTTAAACAGTGGACTTATTTTCATCTGATGGTTATTTGGTTTTCAGTTTTCCTCCAGTCTTTTTTTTAGGAACTCTAAGAAGAAAGTAAGTGCCAGGTTTAGTACATGCGACGCTATCCTGCTCCATCCCCACAGGACCATTATAGTTGGATAAATGAGAGCAATGGGAAGGATTGGTTTAATGGCAGGATAGCAGGCTGCCCAAAATGTTTTGCTAATATTGTAAAGCTTGGTTTTGGGGAAACAGCTATTCATACTGCTGCCCCTTAGCCACATATTATTCTGTATCTGACATTTATTTATGTTGCAGCAATTATCTAAGTCACTTCAGGGGCATAGATGAAAGTGGAATCAAGAGACTCACCAATAGAGGAATTGTAAGAGAAGGTGCATCAGAGATAGGACCATGTAATGTTGGGTTGCTTGTACTTGCTTAACTTAGTTGATGAGAGCATGATGCATCATTCTGTGTGTGTTGCTGGTCTGCGTACATCTATCCTTGGTCTCATACATGCGAAGACCAGATAAGAGAGCATGACTGAATCAGTGCAAACCTATCACTGCTACTGGAATAATAGCTTAAATCTCTTGCTTTCTTGGTCATGGTTTGATAATACCTTGAAATCAAACTTCTATTCACGCCCCCCCTCCAAAATATAATGTCTGTGTCCTGCTCATTTTACCTCTTCTGATTTCTTTAGTCCATTCTCTCCTTTAACCCCTGCCCTAATTGCAGCTTTCATCTGGATTTCTGCACCAGTTTCCTGCTCTTTCTTTTTCCAGTTATGTGCCCTTCCAGGCCATTGTCCATAAATCTAGAACAACAATCTGATCGTGTTACTCCCAGCCTTTAAAACCCTTGAGTGACTTTTTTTGCCTATAAAAGTTCAAGCTTCTAAACATGACATCCCAGATGCTTAGTGACCTGATCTCTGCCTACGTTTGCAGCTTCCTTCTCTCCCTTATATTTTGTGCTCTAACAATATGAAATATTTCCAGTTACATATCCCCCTCTCTGTTTATTTTCTACCTTTGCATATGTTGTTTTCTATCTGGTTAATCCCATGGAGCTCCAGAGCACATCCTTCAGAAAGCCTCCTCTGGCATTCCTATTAAGGTGAAGTATCCCTTTTCAGTATTTAGTAAAATTCTATGTAAACCTCTAACACTGTGCTTACACATTGTCTCAAATATATATCATTATTAGACCCTAATGACAGCTATTATTATTTATCCTTATGTCTTTGACACCTAGAGTGTCTAGCATATCGTAGGCACTCAAAAACTAGTATTGAATGAGTGATATGGAATATAAACTTTGGAAGTTAAAGATTGAACTCTGATTTTCTTGTGGATCTGAACAGTGTAACTAAGGTGAGAATACCTTTTAGAACTGGGGTTCTCAACCAAAAATGTGCTATTTGGGGAACTTTTTGATGATAGGCCTGCTCAGGTCTGACCCTCTCTCCACTGAGTCAGAATTTGAGGGGTGGAATCCAGGCATGTGTATTTTTACAAATAGTCTTCAGGAAACAAGTACTTGCACATTTGGTGGGAATACAAAATGGCACAATTCCTGTGGAACAGAAACTGGCAGTATCTACCAAAATTACAGATGCAGTTTGCCCTTTGACCAGACAGTGCCACTTTTAGAAATCTGTTTTGTAGATAGGTTGAACTCAAGTAAACTTAAGTTATTCAATGAAGCATTGTACCTGGTAGTAGAAGATTGGAAACAACCAAGTGTCCAGCAATTAGGGAATATTTGAAGAAAGGAGGGTATATCTACATAATGGAATACTATGATATGATGGAGGCGGGGTGGTGAGAGACAGACCATTATGTGCTAATCAGAGAGAGAGTTAAATGCAAGGGAAAAAGCATGTTGTTAACAAGACATACTCATAATAGGTATTCAGATTAGGAAGACAAGTGCTATTTAATTAATTTAGTTGGGAGAATCCATAATACATCTAGATTGTGGTCCCTTGGGAATCTGGTGCTAGAAATTTTGGTAGTGCTTTTACTGGCCAAAGTAAATACGCCCTAGCTGGTTTTGCTCAGTGGTTGGAGTGTCGTCCCATGGACTTAAGGGCATTGGCTTCGATTCCCAGTCAAGGGCACATACCGTGGTAACAGGCTCAAGCTCGGTCCGAGTAAGGGCAAATACGGGAGGCAACCAGTTGATGTGTCTCTCATACATTGATGTCTCTCTCTCCACTCTCCTCACGCCCTTCCATTCTCTCTAAAAATCGATGGAAAAATATTCTCGGATGAGGATTAAAAATAAAAATAGAAGTAAATACATTAAGACAGAGGTCCCCTTACTTCATATTTGTTTCAGTTGAGGGGGGAAAATTCCCACACAGATATTAATAAAGCATGTTTATTTCCTATATTATAGTAGCAAAACCTAACATTTTCAAAGTATTGTGTTTACTGCCTTTTAGATCATTGGAGATGGTAACTACTGTACTGGTGTTATTTTTAGTTCTAGTGTGCAGATTTCTGCTTCCTAGGAGTTCTGATACAAACAACTGTCATTAGGGACCTAGTTAGGTAATCTTTATTAACGGAAAAACATTGACAAACAAAAAACACTTAAGTCTCCAGTGATTAAAACCACTAGTGATTCTTTCATGCCTAAGGCTCTAAAAAGAGTTTGAAATCATAACTGTTGGACTGCTTCTAAAGGATCTACATCCTAACAGTTTTTTAAGTTCTCAATGCAGAATAGTAGGCAAATCTCCACACATTAAACCCAGACCAAAAATAAGGGAACTCAAATTACAATTCAGTTTGCTTTGCTACCCCAGTTCTCTCTTTCTCTTTCTTAAACATGTCTTTGGAGTCTTCATACAGTAGGTCCTTGGTAGCTGCACCCCTTTTTATAAACTATGGGTACTGTCTCTAAAACACACAACACCTTTCTTATGCAAAACCTTTGTGACAACTTAGAAATAAATGTAAGGGAACAGAGCCTTTCAAAAACTAAAAATTATACTACCGAGATTTTTAGAAAATAGCTATAGACCCAATTTCTAACACTCGTGTAGTGTTTTGCATGTTTTCAAACATTGGCTTTGTAATAATAATGCCCTAATGCTATAAGTATGGCAAGAATGTCAACATTCCTATTTCATTGATATGAAAACTGCGGATCACATTAATAAGCTTGCCGAAACTCACGTAACTAGTAAGTAGTGGAGCCTCAAATAGAGAACAGATTTTCTGACTGTTGTTGCAGCTCTTTCACTGCTCAGTGCTCCCATTCATTATCACCTGAGGTGTATTTCATAAGGTTTGAAATTATGGCTCAAAACCTGGTTTTTATCCCTTATTTCATATCTTGAGACACCATTTAAGCAACTAGACTTAAATTGGAAGATAACAAAGGAAATTACCAGCTAACTAGGAGTACTTACATTTTTTCCAAATAAAGTAAAATCAGTTACAACTGCTAATGCTTGTGCATATGTGCAAATAGTTTCAGGTGCATGTGGATCATTATACATTTGGATGTAAGCACCTGTGCTTACTGAAGCATTTGCTTTACATTTGCTATCTAAATTGGTAGACTATGATTTTTCTGCCAGCACATAAACAAATATATCATGCAAATTATGTAGGATGGGGATGTATGAGTAATCTGAAAATTTACATCTTGAAGAAATGAAAGCTCTTATATTGGTTTCTGAAACACACTGATCTCCAGACCAATAGAGTACTCCATAATTTCAATAAATATTGAAAAATACGTGTCACAAAATGAGCAAAAGAATTAGCGCTCTTTCACGTGTAAGATGAGAATATAACTAGGTAAAATGTGGAAAACTTCAGTTTTTAAGATAAATCTTTAGGTATATTAATTTTCCTCAAAAGAATGAAGTTAAAAATAGCCATATTGTAAGCATTTCTTTTATTACCTTCAAACTCACATAGGTAAGCCAAATTTCTGAGACTGCAGAGAGTAATTGCTGAGCTGAGAATTCTTTGAGGACCAGCATGCCTTTGCTTACTTTGTATTTTCATCCCCCAGCACTGCATGTGGCACAGAATAGGCACCTACAGTATAAATACCTGTTAAATGAATGAAGGGAACTTGGAAATTGAGTGGAGACCAGAATTCTTATGACATGCACATATTGTTTGGTGTTGAGTTTGGTATTCTCTTAACTGTACTGCTAGATCTCAAGCACATCTCATAATGTTGTTTACTGAAAAAGCAGAATACAAGAATATTCATACAGTGTGATCACAATGGAAGACTAATAAAAGCTACACAAAGAAAATTGATTACAAGAAAATTTACTAATGGTGACTATTTGAATATTATTACTGTGGATGATATTTTTCTTTCCTGGTCTGTAATTTAAATTTTTCTATTATAGGAGATTATAATGTTTTAAAAATATGATAATATGTAACGTGTTATATATTATGTTACATATTATATTCTTTTATATAATGTGATTGGAGGCATAAGCTAAGACCAATACTTTTTTTTTTACATATATTTTTATTGATTTCAGAGAGGAATGGAGAGGGAGAGAGATATAGAAACATCCATGATGAGAGAGAATTATGGATCGGCTGCCTCCTGCAAGTCCCCCACTGGGGAGCCCACAACGTGGGCATGTGCCCTTGACCGGAATCGAACCTGGGAACTTTGGGTTCGCTGGCCGATGCTCTATTTACTGCACTAAACTGACTAGGGTCATGGTTGGCAAACTGTGGCTCACCAGCGACATGCGGCTCTTTGGCCCCTTGAATGTGGCTCTTCCACAAAATACCCCGGCTTGGGCGAGTCTGTTTTTGAAGAAGTGGCGTTAGAGGTTTAAGTTTTAAAAATTTGGCTCTCAAGAGAAATTTCAATTGTTGTACTGTTGATATTTGGCTCTGTTGACTAATGAGTTTGCCGACCACAATACATTTTTTTAAAAATATTTATTTTCTCTAAAATTAAGCCTTCTTGATTATCTTACACATTCCTTTTAGAGGAACATAAACATGCCACATTTAGAGATAGTTTCACTTATAGAATCAGTTTATGGAGTTAAATAAATTTATATGAACACAGATTTCCAATCTACCACTTGAAATATTTTCTTTAACTTTTCCTACCAGATGTGCTATATTAGTGGAGATATCTGGAGTCCACAAGTCTTTTTTCAGTAATTTCTATATTCTAGGTCCTGGGTTAGGCTTTGGTTCGTAAGTTGCTTATGGTGTTGGTTTGGCACTTTCTTAGCTACAGGTGCATATGGAGGATTACCACTGTGAATTACAGAAAATGAATTGATAAATTTTCATATTAGATCACCCCATGGAAATGTGCCAACATAGAAACATTAATTCTATAGTGTGGGTCCATGCTTAGAAATAACTCGAGGCGTGGATGTTGGATATGAAAGCCTTTTACACTTATTTTAGTCATCTGAAGTTCTTGTTCAACTCTAATTTTCACTAAAACAAATGAGCTTTATAAGCCTTGCAAATTTGACTCAAATTTTATTTGGCATCTTTAACTTAGGGAATATTTTGATACATGATGCAATTACAGTTCTCTTTTAGAAACTAGTACTTTAAAGATAATCATTAAGAAACAAAAACCTGGCCAGAGTGGCTTAGTTGGTTGAGCATCATCCTGTACACCAAGAGATTGCCGATTCTATTCCCAGTCAGGACACATACCTGGGTTGCAGGTTTGGTCCCCAGTTGGGGCACATGTGGAAGGCAACTGATCAATATTTCTCACATCAATGTCTCTCTCTCTCTCTCTCTCTCTCTCTCTCTCTCTCTCTCTAATTTTGACATTAATAAGTGCAATAAAATACAATAACTGAAATAGAATTCACTAAAAGGGCTGAGCAGTAGATCCACACTGGTGGAAGAAAGAATAAGCAAACTTGAAGATAGATCAGTAGTAAGTACACAAGGTAAAGAACAGAGAAAAAATATTTGAAGAAATAAATGGCTAAAAGTTTGCCAAAATGGAAATGTTTTCCCTCAGTGGAACTCAGCAGTGCCTTTTCTCTGCCCCCCACCCCCCTTTTCCCATCAGGCTGTTACCTTGTTACCTTTGCCTTTCTCCTAAGCTCCAAGGGCCCTTTCACTTGTGTAATTGTTCCATGAGCCTGCGGCAGTGCAGCTGGCTCACTTTTAGTACCTCTATAACTTTGTAAGTAAACTTTATAATTTGAAAAAACAAACACATAAAAACTTGACAAATTTATTGGAAAACAACATCCAAGAAGCTCAATAATGTCTGAGTAGGATATACTCAAAAAAATCTAAAAACAGATCCATCATAATAAAAATGCTGAAAAACAAAGACAAGGAGAAAATCCTGAAAGCAGCAAAAGAAAAATGACTTGCCACTTACAATAGTACCTCAGTAAGATAACACAGCTGGTTTCTCATCAGAAATGTAGGCTAGAGGCAGTGGGATAACATATTTAAGGAGTTCAAAGGAAAAAAACCTCAACCAAGAAGCCTATATCCAGCAGAGTGCTCTTTTCATAATAAAAACACCAGATAAATGAAAAAACTGAAATAATTTGTTGAAGACCCACCTTATATGAAGTACTAAAAGTTTTTTAGACTGAAAGTGACTACAAAAGCAATTTGAACCCACACAAAAAGCACTGGTAGAGGTCATTGTAAAATGTAATTATAAAAGAAATTTAAGTGCATATTTCTTTCTTAATTGATTTTAAGTGTTTGTATAAAACAAGATGCATATAATTTATTGAGCCAGTAACATATAGAATTGTCTTATATTTGCTAAAAATAGCACAAAAGTAACTGAGACCAAACCTATTAAAGGATGTGACTCCAGATAAGAACTCGAATCCTTAAGAATATAAGAGAGCTAGAAATGATATAACCAAACCTATCAGTATATATAGTTGTTCTTCTTTCTCCAAAGTCTTTGAAAGATAAAATTATATAAAGTAATAATTATAATGTATTGTTGGACTCTAAACACTTTGTAGATATATATAACAATGCTACAGAAAGGAAAGGAATAGCATCCTATAGCAATAACAACATTTATATATATGTCACTGGAATTAAGTTAATATACATCTGGAGCTGATTCTGATATGATGTATATGCTAAGTAAGCCCCAAAGCAACAACTAAGGAAATAATGTAGAGAATTATAAAACATTGTTGAAAGAAATTAAAGAGCTAAAAAAAAAAAAATAGAAAAACATCCCATATTCATGGATTGGAAGACTTACTATAGCTAAGATGCCTGTACTTTCCATGTCGATCTACAGATTCACTGTATCACCTTCTAGAATCTTGGGTAGCTTCTCTCCCACCTCTTTCCCATCCCCGGCCCCTTATCCGAGGACATTTTTCTATTGATATTTAGAGAGTGGAAGAGAGAGGGGAAGATAAAAATATAGATGTGAGAGAAACACATTGATTGGTTGCTCTTGTACACGCCCCGACCAGGACTGGGGCTGGGGAGCAGCCTGCAACCGAGTTACGTGCCCTTGATTGGAATCGAACCTGGGATCCTTCAGTCCCCAGGCCAGTGCTCTATCCACTGAGCCAAACCAGCTAGGGCCTTGGTAGCTTCTTTGTAGAAATTGACAAGCCAATTCTGAGATTCATATGGAATTGCATTGAATGCGGAATAGCCAAAATATCCTTGAAAAGAACAAACTTGGAGAACTCAGGATTTCCAATTTCAAAACTTACTATAAATCAACAATAGTCAAGACAGTGTGGTATTTTCATGAGAATAGGTAAATATAAATTATCTATACATATCAAAGGAATAGTATTAAGAGTCCGGAAATGAACTCGTGTGTCTATGATCAACTAATTTTTGACAAGAGGGACAGGATCATTCAATAGGGGGAAAGAGTTGTCTTAACAAATGGTGTTGGGACAACTATACCAGTATAGCCACATATAAAAGAATGTAGTTGAACCTTTACTTCACATCAATGATTAACTCAAAAGGGATCAGACCCAAATGTACAGCTAAAGCCTAAAACTCAAAAGAAAAATATAGAATTAAATTTTCATGGCAGTGGATTCTTAGATAAGATAACAAAAGCACAAGCAGCAAAATAAATAGATAAATTGGACTTCATTAAAGTTGATTTTTGTGCTTCAAGGGCCCTTATCAAGGAAGTGAAAAGACAGCCCACAGAGTGAGAGACAGTATTTGCAAATCGTATATCAGACAAGAGACTTGTATCTAGATTCTAGAAGATATAAAGAACTTAATAATAAAAAGATAATCCATTTTAAAAATGGGCAAAGGATCTGAATAGAAATTTTTCCAAAGAAGATACACAAATGACCAATAAATATATGAAAAGATACTCAACATCATTGATTATCAGGGAATTGCAAATCAAAACCACAATGAAATACTATTTTGCTCTTACTGGTATAGCTAGAATAAAATAAGTTGACAAGGATGTGGGGGAATTAGAACCCTCATGTTATTGGTGGAAATATAAAGTGGTGCAGCCACTTTGAAAAATAGTCTGGCCGTTTCTAGAGTTACCATATGACCCAGCAATTGCACTGTTAAGTATCTGCCCCAAAGAAATGAAGATAAGTTTCCACCCGAAAGTATACATGGCAGCATTATTTATAATAGCCAAAAGATGGAAACAACCCATATAACCCATCAGCTTGTGAATGGATTAAAAAATGTGTTATATCCATATAATGGAATATTATCTATGCACAAAAAAAGAGTAACTGATAAGTGCTATCGTGTGTATGAGCCTTGGAAAAATGCTAAGTGAAAGAAGCCAGACAAAAGGCCACATCATGTGTGATTTCATTCATACAAAGGTCTAAAATAGGAGAGCTGTAGTGACCGGAAGTAGGTTAGTGGTTGCCCAGGGGCTCCTGGGAAAAGGGAATTGGGGAGTTACCACTAATGGCCATTGGATTTTTTGGGGGGATGATGAGAATGTTCTAAAATCAGGTGGTTGCACAAGCTTTATGATATGAAAACTCTATCAATATAGTTGTCGTTAAATATTAGCAAGTAACATATACTACATGCCCATCATCCAAGCACTGTATGAATATTAACACATTTAATCCTCACAACAAGGCTGTAAAGTAGGTACTATTATTTTTATAGATGAGGAAACTAAGTCACACAGAAATTACAGTAAGTCCTACTTAACATCTGTGACTTTAAGTAAAAAGATGTATAACAAAGTCAATTTTACCATAGGTTGATTGTTATAAATATTTAAGTTCGTACGGCATCTCATCAACATTCTAATAAAATGACATAATTCAAGGAGCTGCTGTGCTTGCCTAAACTAGTGTAGTGGGAGGCCATGATTCAAGCCTACATAGTCTGGCTCTTCATCCAATGTGCTACACCATACTGCCATTCATTAATAATTGAATTAACTTGTAGAACATGTGAATCAATTCTATTCTTTTTCTGATTTTAGGCATCCAAAATTTGATACTTGATATGCGGCATAAAAGAGAGCTTTGACATTGAACTAATGATCAGCATTAATAGGAAACAGAAGAGCATGCTTTGCAGTGTGACTGGATAGGATAACTAGTGAGGATATCTAGTGTCAGCTCTCCCCCTAAGCAGGACAGTACTTGACATACAGGAGTCAGACATACTGAAGACTTCTGTTGGGTTTTTTTTTTCTTTTTAGGTTCCTCAGATTATATTTGGACCAAAAATGTGAAGTGTCTTTTTCTCAGTAGTTAGCTCTTTTTCTTCTTTACAAAGTTTGATCGCATACCAAGGAACGTGGAGAACTTTATACATCTTTACCTAAAAACTCTTAGGGACCTGAGCGTTCTTGGCTGACCAGACATTCCCATTGTTCCAAACATCCCCACTTATAAATGAAGAACAGAGAGGCTGACTGACCCAAGGTCACAGTTAATGAGTAGAAGAGGTGGCATGCAAATCAGATCCTCTGTCTCCTTTTCTGCCTTCAGTCATCATCTTTGCAAGGTTCTTCCTCAGGGAACTCACACTGTAGTAAGGGACCCAGAATATCTTACAGCACGTGGCTCTTTCTAAGGTATCTCACACTCTGAAGATTTCATTATGGGAAGCTCACACCTTGTTAGAACACCTGTACTTTATATGAACTCTAAATCGGCTTTGGTTGATCATCCCACTTTGCCCATGTCCCTCTCTGCCTCTGCCTTTTCCCACCATTTGGCTTGTCTTCCTCCTTCCTTGCTGCCACGCTATCTCTGTCTTTACTCCCTCCGCCCCCACTTAACTTGCCCAACACTCAACATTTTTCAAGAAGCTTTTTCTGGCCAAATTCCCTATACTTAATTGCTTCAGTATTTTAATACACAGTTTAAATTGCTATCATATAAATTACTTATTTAACATATGTTCAGTCTCTAATATTATACATAACTTGAGTCATGTGCTCTTAACCCAGTAGACTTCTTGTCACTTGGTTAGAATTTATTTCTCTTGAATAATTTGCATTACTTGAATTTTAAACTGGGAGTTTTGTACATATCCTCTGTATTGGCTATGTGCATAGGGGTATGGCCAGGCCTTGTCATCATCCCAGAGAAAGACAGGTCCTGTAAACCTCCAAATATTATGCCATCTCTTCTGCAGTCCCCATCTATCTATATAATAGAGGAATATGCAAATTAACCAGGACACCATAAAGTCACAACCGAACAGCAGGGACCTGAAGCTGCCTGGTGCCTGGCCTGGGAGAGGGACCTCAGACTGTGCCAGGCTGGGGGACCTGAGGCTGCGTCCCTCACCCTGGTGCAGGGCCAGGGGACCTGAGGCTGCACACCCTCCCCGCCCCCCGGCCCAGAGGGGCTTGACGGGGGTGGGGCTGGCCGGGGCTGGGTCTCTCACAATGGGGGTGGGGTTGGCTGGGTCTGGGTCTCCTGCGTTTTTTGAAGCGTGTGTGGTGGTAGACGGCGACTTGAGTCCATGGCGCACCCCAGACTCTGACAGGAGGGAGATTTTCATATATATTTTACTAATTTTCTTTTATCTATGACACTTCTATTATAGAGAAAGGGCAAATAACAATATTAAAATATTTCCTCTAATTGCCTTTTAATGTGCATAAATTTTGTGTACTGGGCCACTAGTAATAATGATAATTGTGTTTGTTGAACACTAATGAGTCAGATGCTGAGCCAGATTTTATATAAGTATATCATTTAATCCTTATAGAGTCTTGTAAGATAGGTGCTGCAGATACAAGTGCTCAATAATGGACATTCTAAATTCTAAATGGACACTATAGAATACATAAAATGAATATAAAATTACAGTGTTATATTCATAACAAGAGTGCTTTCCCTTTAAAAGGCAACTACAGATAAAAACTTCCTAACCATATTAACCCTGTGTAGAGTATATCTGTTAATATTTCTTGATTTGTTTGTTCATCCGGCCATCTTTATAATATAACTGGAGGCCTAATGCATGAAATTTGTGCATGGGTGGGGTCCCTAGGCCTGCCAGGCAATCAGGGCCAATCTGTGGGACTACTGGCGGGGCAATCTGGGGTCCCTGCTGGCACCTGGTGCTACTTACTTGTTGACCCCACACCCTGATTGTGCCGCCTTGGCTGGCCTGGGGTCTGTGGGCTGGGGGCAGCTCCTGCATTGAGTGTCTGCCCCCTGGTGGTCAGTGCATGTCATAGCGACTGGCCGTTTGGTTTGCCTATTAGGCTTTTACTATATATGACATGCATTAGCCTCTCTTCTATGCCAAAGTACTATGCTAGAGAGTTTTTTAATACATATATCATTCATTTGATATTTATAAAATTTAGATCTTACCCCTGTTTTTAGAGGTAAGGAACTGAGGCACAAGTGTTTTAAAGAAATGCCCAAGATCATATAGCCATAACGGGCAAAGCTAGTGTTTAAACCCAGCTGCTTTCTTTACTTCAATTGTACTGTTTCCCAATAAGTAACATATAAGATGCCTAATGCTCTACAATATATGTTCTCTCAGATACTATATATATAGTAACCCTGTGAAATTATATATTTCTGTCCTACACATGAGAAAATTTAGCTTCATATTAAGTAAATCAGTTCAGAAAATAGAACTAGGGACTAGAGAGAACCTAAATAATCTGTTTTTTGTGCTTTTTCTGCTATGCCTTTGAAAAACCTCTAAAATCTTATACGTAACTGTCTCATTGAAACAACTTACCTTCCTTCTTGTTTCTGTTCCTGACTATCTTAGTCTGCTCAGGCTGTAATAACAAAATACCATAGACTGGATAACTTATACAACAGAAATTTATTTTTCACAATATTGGAGGCTAGGAGGTCCAAAATCAAGGTTTTGGCAAGGTTTATTCTGAGGCCTTTTCTCTTAGGGTGGCTTTCGTTTCACTCTGTGATTACATGACTTATTTGTGCAGGGAGGAGAGAGGGGAAGGTGTGAGCGAGCCAGCCCTCTGGTGCCTCTTCTTATAAGTGCACTAATTCCATTGGACAAGGGCCCCACTATCATAATCTCATCTAACACTAATTACCTTCCAAAAGTCCCATCTCCAAATACATTAGAGTTTAGGGCTTAAAAATAAGAATTTAGGGGGAACACAGACATTCAGTCCATAACAACAGTTTACAATCAGTTATTACATGCCTAAAATACTAAAACTGAGAACAAGGGATTATGAGATAGAATAACTATTCATAATGAATAAGTGTTGGTGAGGGGGGATAGATGGCATTGGAGACAAAGTAAGGAAATTCCAGAGACTGTATGTAGAAAGTCTTTGATACATTGAAAAAGAAATAAAGGCAAAGGGCTGTAGAAGCCAGTGAGACTGAGATCTATATCAGCCACCAAGATATGAAGTATATGTTGTGACACAGCATCCATCTTCTAGTCTTGTTAATATACTACATAATCAAACTATAGCTTGTGCTAAGAATTCACTAAAGATTAAATGAGATGATGTTTTATTACTTGGTAAATTCTAATATGCAACAAATGATGGTGCTTCTATATTTGCCCTTTATTATTTTAAAATACTTAAATATGTTTTGCGTAGGTAGTGGGAAGAAGGGCTTTCTGAAAAATAAAGACTCCTGCTTAAGCAATAAGAGAAGTGGAGTTGGCTGGGACTATATTTGAAGAGAAATAAAAAGTTTTGGCATGCCCATTTCTGCCTTCAGTCAAGAAAGAAAGGGCAAATGATTGGTTTTGTAAGCTTTCATTTATACCTAAGCTGTTTTCCCCTCTTTTTGGGGGCGGGGGCGGGGCAGGAAAAGAGAGGGAGAAACATTGATTTATTATTCCACTTATTTATGCATTCATTGGTTGTTTCTTGAATGTGTCCTGACTGTGATTGAACCTGGCATATCAGGATGATGCTCTAACCAGCGGACCTACCTAGCTAGGACCTTTATTCCCATCTATTAATAAAGTCTTCATGATGTAACATTTATTTCTCAGAATTACTAATTAGCAAAGAAACTTGAGTGAAACATGTAATTGTTGTTACTCTGGACTGGCTTTTCTGTCTTTACCAAGATTACCATGAACAGAGGTGGGGAATGTCCAGCCCATGGGCCACATAAGGCCCACAAAATCATTTGGTCTGGCCCTGCCAAGAACATTAGGGGTGAGTTAATTAAGTATTTGACCAAATACAGCAGGCTAATTTTTAAGTTGATAATTTTGTATGGCCCTTGAATGATATTATAAATATCTAAATGGCTCTTGGCAGAGAAAAGGCCCCCACCCTTGATATAGAACATAGCTTGGAGGACTGTATTACTGAAAGATGTACGTGTGCAAGAAGGGAAGCCAGAGATGACATTTAGGAAGTGACCTAAAACCTTTCACAAGGACAGTATCCATTGAATAAAAGGTGAGAATTACCGAGTGTAAGGAATAATATTAAGCTATATATAACTGGACCCAGCTGCATAAGTATTCATTTAGAAAATCTCCTCTTTAGCTTTTTATAAAGGAATTCCAATTTTGACCTCTAGAATTCTCCAACTTTCATTCAGAGTACATTTTAGAATTCTGATAGTAAGTCATTAACTAGTATTTTTGTAAAATACAATTTTTAAAATAAGTCTGTTTTGTGGGACTGACAACATTGTTCCAACTGTTAATTATAGTAAGCTTATTTTAGAATTTAATACCTCTCTTTGTTGTGTGTGCACACACACTCTCACACACTCACATGTGCAGTACACAGAGGGCAAAAGTTTAGAACTATCAGATTTAGGTGGCTGACCTTCAGCTTCAGTTAAGAACTAAAATTAGATTCCTGTGGAATATATATCCAATGACATCCATCAGAGGACAGTGTAGGCATAACCTTGAGAATCCAGGGAGGCATCATCCGAAGGATCCTGCTTTAATTGCAAAATTCCTAGATACCTGACTTTTTATCTTAAAATTTTGTGTGACTTTTTGAATGGAGATTTGTAATACATATTTTTTGTATGGTGATATGTTTATTTTCATGTAGAAATTCTTTCCCACTCCTACCCCCAATAAATCTTTTAATAAAATAGTGGTTAAAGAGGATGCACCCGGATTGTCTTGTGACTTTAAGTATTCCTGGATCTCTGCCACATCTCCCAGTTGAATATGCACTGTCTATTTTAAGATCGGGGTCCTATCCCATCACTATATGAGTACCATTAATGGAGTAAGAACATAAATCAAGTTGTGCCTAACATTGTAGACATATTGGGCCAAAAAAGGAAAGTCAAAGTCCATTCTTAATAAAGAAAAAGTGGCAACTGTAAGGATAGATATTTCATACCACTATAATAAAAGAACAGAAACATTAAAAACAAACAAACAAACAACAAAAATACCCTCAATTAAGTAGAACCATGTTTAATGACTTAGTCTATTTAAGGAACAAAAAATCAGTTTTAAATAATGCCTTTCACGGCCTAGCTGAACCCAGAATTGCTTTTAATGTTGGAACATCCATTTTGCTTTACTTCTTATAAATCATCAGTTACCAGTAGAGAGTCAAATAAGAATTTGAGTCCCCTTTCCTATTGTAGCTTTCTGTGCTACCTTAAGCAAATCACTTAACCACTCTGGAAGTCAGTTTTCATATCTGTAAAATAAAAGAAATATCCCATAGTCCTGAGTATGGTTTTAGGTATCTTTCCCCCCCCCCCCATGGTACATGTAAGAATGTTTAATGTTTTAATAAACCTTATATTTCCCAGACTTATTCTTTCATAAACCCATTTTTTAATAGTCTTTTGCCCTGCTAATACTCATTAATATTAAGTAGTCGTTATAGTCCCATCTAATTCTTAACATTCTGATTCTGGAAATTATACTCATTTTGTTTGGCTCCTAAGTACTTTTCTGACATGTAGTTTTCGTAGGATTACTGCCGAATTGAACTCAGTGCCTGTGCTGTGTATATACCCTGTCCCTCTCTCCAGCTTGAATTGGAAAGTTCTTGCATTTTCCTGTTAAAACTAAAACAGACATTAGTCCTTGTCTTTTGCAATATTCTCTTTCTCTATTCACTGTTGTTTCACCTGATTACTCAGTTAATGGCCCGTTTTTATTCTAAATTAATCTGTGAACCTTCACCTGAATTTTACCACCTAATAGTAAATATTTGAAAACCTCAGCTTATTAAATTGTTTTGATAAAAACTGATGTTGGAGAGAAAACTAGATGTCAGACTACCTGTAGGCTTATTATTTCAATCAGAAAAACAGCCTCCTTCAAAATAGTATTATTGGCTGAGATCTTTAATTATAGGTCTTGTTCTTAAAAATATTATGTTAGCTATTACTGTGTACCATTATCTCATTTAATAAAACAGCACTGTAATACAGAGGGTATTATACCTGTACATTTTACATATAATGAAACTAAAGCTCAGAAAAACCAAATAACTTGCCTGGATCTCACAGGTGAAAAATAGCAAAATGAAGTCTGTCTGACTGCAACTCATATACTCTTATACCATGTAGCCTCTTACTGAAGTATTTAATAATACTACATATGGCACATACATTGTATTTATAATGTTAAAAAACCTTTATTATTTATATATTCTTCTAGGGCTGTGTTTGGCAAACTGTGGCTCTTGAGCCACATACGGCTCTTTGGCCCCTTGAGTGTGGCTCTTCCACAAAATACCATGGCCTGGGCGAGTCTATTGTGAAAATGTGGCGTTAGAAGAAGTTTAAGTTTAAAAAATTTGGCTCTCAAAAGAAATTTTAATCGTTGTACTGTTGATATTTGGCTCTGTAGACTAATGAGTTTGCCGATCACTGTTCTAGGGCAACAAGTACACGTTATCTCATTTAATTCCCCAACAACACTGTGAAGTAGATGCTATCATTTTATAGATTAGGAAATTAAAGAAGTAGACTAAATTGTTCAAAGTCTTACAACTAAATAAGTAGGATTTGGGAATTAAACTCAACTTTAATGATCTAGTGAATGTCAGGACAAAATACTCCCCAGCATGCAGTGCTTCAAAGATGTCACACATTGTATGTATGTGTGTAAGTATTTATTCAACATATTTGATTGCATCTTTGTACCTGTGGAAGAAAAAGAAATATATCAGACAAATCCTGCCCCGTCCAAAGCAGGTGAGACACATAAGTCTCATAAATGTCATCCCAAGGTCAGAGGATGCTATGAAAGTGGTAGAGATTACTCTGGATCTAGAGGTGAAAGAGTTTACTGGGAGATGGCAAAGAAGATAACATTTGCTTTGAAGATAGAAATAATTTGGGAAGCTTAGGGTTTGAGGAGACATTGCAAGTACAGGAAATAATATTCGAAAGGCACATAGGTTCACACAGGTAGCAGAGAGAGGATTTTCTGCCTGGATCAAGGATTTTGTGACACAAGTAGTTGTGTGAGTTTTGGAAATGGAAGTTAGGGAGGAATTTGACTACTTCCGAGTTACTGAGTTTAGATGCATTTTATTTGAGGTGTCCACTGTGGGACAGTTAAAAAAAATTGTCTGCCAGACAATAATGTTTTCTTTTCGCTGTTGACTTTAGGAAATTAGTCCCCTCTCATGAGTGAATGAATTATACTATCAACCAAGTTGTTCAAGTTAGAAACTTGAGAGACTTCTTGCCTCCTCTTTCTTCTCTATCCTAGACATCCAGGCATTCCACCATTCAGTCGATTCCACTTCCTTAATATCTCTTAGTTTTCCACTTTTCTGCCTTATGTTAGACCTCTTATTTTTCACTTTCTTAACTATTTCTGTTCTGTTCCCTTTCTTGTCCATTCTTCCTCTCACTATCAGTGATATTCCCAAAGCACAAGTGTAGTGTCATTCTCCTGCTTAATACTTCGAAATAAGTTCAGTATTTCCCTCTGGATTAATTCCAAACTTTTCATTCCCTTCATACAATATGGACTAGTACTTCGGTCGGCAAACTCATTAGTCACCACTGGACTAGTTAGTATATCTTCTCTTTAAAAAGAAAAACCTCTCGACCTTATTCTCTTGTTACCATCCCATTTCTCTGCTTCCATTACAGCCATATGTCTTGAAAAGTAGGTACTTTTTTCCACTTTATTACCTCCCAAGTAAACACGCTCGGGAAACTGTTTTTACCAAGGTCATTGGTGATCTAGCATTACCAAATCTTTATGCTACTTGACCTTTTGAAAGAATTGATTAGTCCATCTTATAAAATACATTCCTTTTTTATTTTTATTTGTTTTTATTGATTAAGGTATTACATATGTGTCCTTATCCCCCCACACCCCCAACTCATGCCTTCATCCCCCTGGTGTCTGTCCATCGGTTAGGCTTATATGCATGCATGCAAGTCCTTTGGCTGATCTCCGCCCCTTACCCTCACCCTCCCCTACTTTCCCTCTGAGGTTTGATGGTCTGATCGATGCCTCTCTGTCTCTGGATCTGTTTTTGTTCGTCAGTTTATGTTGTTCATTATATTCCATAAATGAGGGAAGTCACATGGTATTTATCTTTCTCTGACTGGCTTATTTCACTTAGCACACTGCTCTCCAGTTCCATCCATGCTGTTGCAAATGGTAAGAATTTCTTCTTTTTTTGCTGCAGCATAGTATTCTATTGTGTAGCTATACCACAGTTTTTTTTATCCACTCATCTGCTGATGGGCACTTTCCAAATCTTAGCTATAATAAATTATGCTACTATGAACATTGATGTTTCTGGTTTTTTGGACTATATTCTTAGAAGTGGGATCACTGGATCAAATGGGAGTTCCATTTTTAGTTTTTTTTATGAAACTCCATACTGTTCTCCACAGTGGCTGCACCAGTCTGCATTCCCACCAGCAATGCACGAGGGTTCCCTTTTCTCTACATCCCCACCAGCACTTGTCATTTGTTGATTTGTTGATGACAGCCATTCTGACAGGTGTGAGGTGGTACCTTACTGTCGCTTTGATTTGCATCTCTCAGATGATTGTGACTTTGAGCATGTTTTCATATGTCTCTTAGCTTTCCTTATGTCCTCTTTTGAAAAATATCTATTTGGGTCTGTTGCCCATTTTTTGATTGGATTATTTATCTTCCTTTTGTTAAGTTGTATGAGTTCCCTGTACATGCTGGAGATTAAACCCTTAATGGAGATACCATTTGCAAATATGTTCTCCCTTGCAATGGGCTTTCTTGTTTTGCTGATGGTTTCTTTTGCTGTGCACAAGCTTTTTATTTTTATATAGTCCCATTTGTTTATTTTCTCTTTAGTTACCATTGCCCTAGGAGCTGAATCAGTGAAGATAATGCTTTGGCATATGTCTCAGATTTTGCTGCCTGTGGATTCCTCTAAGATTTTTATGGTTCCCAGTCTTACATTTAATTCCTTTATCCATTTTGAGTTTATTTTAATGTATGGTGTAAGTTGATGGTCTAGTTTCTTTTTTTTTTTTTTTTGTATGTATCTGCCCCAATTTTCCCAACACCATTTATTGAAAAAACTGTTTTGACTCCATTGTATGCTCTTGCCTCCTTTGTCAAATATAATTGAGCATGGTGGTTTGGGTCGATTTCTGGGTTCTCTGTTCTATTCCATTGGTCTGAATGTCTGTTTTTGTGCCAGTACCAGGCAGTTTTGAGAACAGTGGTTTTGTAAGACAGCTTGATATCTAATATTGAGATCCTTCCTACTTTGTTCTTCTTTCTCAGGATTACTGCATCTATTCAGGGTCTTTTTTTAATTCCAGATGAATTTTTGGAGAGTTTGTTCTAGGTCCGTGAAATATGTGGTTGGTATTTTAATGGGGAGTGCATTGAATCTATAGATTGCTTTGGGCAGTGTGGACATTTTAATGATGTTGATTCTACCAATCCATGAACATGGTATGCTCTTCCATTTGTCTTCCTCTATCTCTTTTTCAGTGTCCTGTAGTTTTCTGAGTACAGGTCTTTTACCTCTTTAGTTAAGTTTATTCCTAGTTATCTTAATTATTTTTTGGTACGATGGTAAATGGGATTTTTTTTTTATGTCTCTTGATGTATAAAAATGTCATCTATTTCTTGGTATTAATTTTGTATCCTGTCTTATTTTCCAAAACAACATACTCCTAAATTTCCTCTTGCTTCTCTAGCTGATTCCTCTTAATCTCCTTTACTAGCTTCTCTTCCCCCAGCCTCTTAAGCGTTGGCATTTTTCTGGGCTCTTAGTCCTCCTTTTTTTCTGTATATTTTTCTCTAGGTAATCTCATCCATCCTTATAGCTCAAAATGCCTATACTTATATATATCATCAGGCAAGCACTGTTGGTTGCTTAGGGCTCTAGCTACATACATTTTGCTTCCTACTTGACATATCTCTAGGCATCACAAATGTAATGTATTCATACAGAATTTCCCCCCAAATCTGTTCTCCTCCAGTCATCATCCTCTTCTCAATAAATGGCACAACACTGCTTAAGCCAGAAACCTCCCTCTCCCCAACATATAGCAAGTACTTTTCATTTTTCCTCAAAACTACGTATCAAATCCATCCACCTCCTCCCCTCTCCACCTCCATAAATTTTTTTTTATTCAGTGGCCCAGTTTCTTCCCAAATTGTCAATTCATGCTTTACCATCTGAGCATTGTCCTAACCTATATTGGGCTGCCATTTCCAAGTTCTGGGCTATAAAAGGGGACAAAAAAGTGGATATGTATCCACTGCCTTGAAAACCCAAACTGAAAATGGCATACAATGTGTCCACACACGCATTATTGGCAAAAACTCAGTCATCGCCATGGAGAACAGTTGAGGAATGTGGTGTAGCTAGGCAGTCAAGGACCTTGCCACAGTTCTCTTACTATGTAAGAAGAGAATGGGTTTTGGTGGACAACTACCAGTTTTCATCACAATGCCTAACAAATAAACTAAGTCTTAGATAAGTTTATTTATGTGACCTTACATTATTTTCTCACTATTCTGAGATCTGAGTTAGTTTTACTACTTTGGTTATATAGTTGAAGAAAATTTATACAGAATAAAATGCATTCTTTAGTGCCTCTCAAACTAGTATTTGTGACAGAGGACCACATTTTTGTTTCATTTTTGTTGTTTACTTATTTTCCCCTAATGGTTTCTAAATGCACATTCTAAATTTGTCATATTGGTCTCAACTCATGTACCTGTTTCTCTGTGGTCTAGTAGCAAATCTTTATAGTAACTTAATGTTGCTGTCCTATCCAAGGATATGATTATTTATTTTAATGATTCACTTTTATTATATTTTACGCAAGTACTGTTCTACTGCAAATTATGGGAAAATAAACAACAACAAAAAAAAGAACAAAAATGTGGTCCTTTGTCACAAATAGTTTGAGAAGCACTGTTCTAGAGAATGCATTTTATCCTGTATAAGCTTTCTTCAACTATATAATCAAAGTAGTAAAACTAACTCAGATTTCAGAGTAGTGAGAAAATAATATAAAGCCTCATAAATATATTTATCTAAGACTTAGTTTAATTAATAGGCATTGTGGTGAAAACTTATAATTGTCCAACAATTTGGTACCTTGAGTCTAGGCTGCTAGGTCTTGCACTCTAACTTCATAGAAATAGCCATGGCTTACTAAGTTAATGAGCATATTGAAAGGGCCTTTTCTCAGACTCTTTAATTATGCTTTGTTAGCATACCTAACCTTTGATTTATGACTTTAGTTCATTCCTGAAAAACTGACCTCTAAGCAAAAAGTTATTAATATCAGAAAATATTTTTATTGATTTTAATGGAAAAAAGTTTGTGTTTCATGATTATCTACAATACCAAAGTAATTTTTAGATTAAAAAATATATCAGGTGAACAATGAAAACAAATTTAGAAATGAATACTTTGAAAGTAAATAAAAATATTTTTAAAATATGGTCTGCTGTACTTGCAAACAAAGGAAGATTTAATAGTGAGTGGTGGCTGGTGAAAGAGGAATACAAAGCAGTCATTCTTTGGAAAGTGCTGGAGAGTCAGGTGGTAGACTTCAAGGCAGGTAACTTGGGGAGTTTGTGGTATTCTTGCACTTAAAAATAGTTTTAGCACACCTGGACCAGCCACTGGGATACGGCGAAACAGAGCCTCTGTTCTCAAAGGGTCTAGAGAAGGAGTAAGATGCCCCAACAGCTCATTCTAAAAAAAAGGCAAAAACTCAGTGCTGTTGCAGGCACAAACAGAAAGACGCAGAGGAGGAAGTGGCTGGGGAGGCCTATAGACCTATCAGAACTTGAACTAAGCCTTAGAAGAAGAGTGGAGTTCGGAATGGCAGACATGGGGGCAGGACATGCCATGCTGCAGGAATGGCAGGGAAATGGCTCAGGACATATGGTTAGGGTCCTGGAAGTCCATTTGGAGCACTTGGAAAAGAAAAGGAAGGGGCTTGTGACAGACTTCAGTAGGAAAGAGGATGGTGGGCTCATTACAGCCAAATTCTGTGGGCGACAATGAGCTATAGAAAGTTTTTGAAGAGAGCAAGGCATGTTTTAAGGAGGGTAAAATCAATGGGGAAAAAATAATCATAGCCCAGGAAAATTCTGTTAGGGCAGAATACAAGAACACCTTTTTAGAAAAGCAATGTGCACACTCAACAGATGGAGAAATTATAAAAAACTAGTAGCCCTGCACACTAATCTGTGTGCCAATGGCTCACTGCCGCCCTCCTGTAGCTCTCTGCCTCCCGCTTGCTTGCTTGCTGCCCTGCCCTCTCCTGTAGCTCTCCGCCAGCTGCCTCACTCTCCTATAGCTCCCCCTGACCCCCTCCTACCCCCATAGCTTGCTGCCCTGCCCTCTTCTATAGCTCTCTGCTGCCTGCTTGTAGCTTGGTGTCCCACCCTCCTGCTGATCCGTGATCCAGTTGTTACGCAGTCGGTCATTACGCATAATTAGCATATTCCTCTCTTATTTTATGGGATTATGTAGGATACTATCTCTTCACCCTAGTCGGTTTGGCTCAGTGGATAGAGTGTCAGCCTGTGGTCTGAAGAGTCCTGGGTTTGATTCTAGTCAAGGGCACATGCCTGGTTGTGTGCTGGATCCCCAGTAGGGGGCGTACAGGAGGAAGCTAATCAATGATTCTCTCTCATCATTGATGTTTCTATCTCTTCCCTCTCTTCCTCTCTGTAATCAATAAAAATACCTATAAAATACTACCTCTTCAATCCTCTTGTATGGTGTACATATACAAAGCAAACTTTTGTGATTCATCCAAATATGGTACATGATTTATTAATTTGTTCTTTATAATGTTCTCTGAATAGAAATGTTGTATTGAATAAAGCAGTGACTGTATTAAATATCACCTTTTTAATATTTTGAGTATGTCTTTCATTTTTTTTTTAAGTTACAATACAAAAAAAGGGGGAGCATGCCATTGTTCAAGAAGTAGTATTACTTTTGAAGAGATATTATAGCAAAAAGCTACTAATAGTCATTGTGTGAGGCAAGTCTGTAATAAGAAGTGGCATGTTTAAGAAAACTGTGCTTTAAAACTAGATTAATTGAAAACTGCTTTAAAACTAGTATTCTTGTTTTTTTGTTGCTAGTTGATCTCCTATAAGCCCTCAGATGAGGCAATTTTTAATTATAAATTTTGTACGCACCTCTAATCTTTTTCATGTAGCTGTATTATGTCCCAGAATGTCACAGTCCATTTGTTTTATAGCCTTAACTATTCCAGTTTATATTCATGCTTTGCTTTTTTTCTTTCTTGAGTCTGAAGGTAGAGGAAGAAAGGAGCCATATTGCCCCTAAATTTTTCGTTATTGTTTTGGTTTAGAAAGGAAGGTATGGAGAACTCCAAATTCACATATATAGTATTTTATAATACTTTATTATATATTTCTTAACATGAATGTAGGTGGTTTCCCTCTTAAGTAAAATTATGTGGGAACACCAAGAATATAACATATAAGAAGTTGTATGTAGAGTGGGGTTTTTTTGGGGGGAGGGGTGATCATGGATGTGAAAGATGTAAAACTGGAGAAGAATATTCTTGATTTAAATATCTTCCTATATAATAAAGAGGTGATATGCAAATTGACCATCACTCCAACACACTAGATGGCCACCTGCATGTGGTCAAAGATGGCTGCCCCCATGTGGACACAAGATGGCCAGCAGGGAAGGGCAGTTGGGAGGGACCCAGGCCTGCAGGGGAGGGCAGTTGGGGAGGACCAGGCCTACAGGGGAGGGCAATTAGGGGTGACCAGGCCTGTAGGGAGAACAGTTGGAGGGGAACCAGGCCTGTAGGGGAGGGCAGTTAGGAGTGACCAGGCCTGCAGGGGAGGGCTGTTGGAGGGGACTCAGGCCTGTAGGGGAGGGCAGTTAGGAATGACCAGGCCTGCAGGGGAGGGCTGTTGGGGGTGGGACCAGGCCTGCAGGGAAGGGCAGTTGGGAGGGACCAGGCTGGCAAGGGAGGACAATGAGGAGTGACCACACTAGCAGGGGAGGGCAGTTGGGAGGGACCAGGCCTGCAGGGGAGGGCAGTTAGGGGTGACCAGGCCTGCAGGGGAGGACAGTTGGGTGAGGACCCAGGCCTGCAAGGGAGGGTAGTTGGGAGGGACCAGACTGGCAAGGGAGAGAAGCTGGGGGTGACTGTGCCAGCAGGGGAGTGTAGTTGTGGCCAACTAGGCCTGTAGGGGAGAACAGTTAGGGGCAACCAGGCTAGCAGGGGAGGGTAATTAGGGGTAAACAGGCCAGCAGGGGAGATGTTAGGCGTCGATCAGGCTGGCAGGGGAGTGGTTAGGAGGTGATCAAGCTGGCAGGCAGAAGGGGTTAGGGCCAATCAGGCAGGCAGATGAACAGTTGGGAGCTAGCAGTCCTGGATTGTGAGAGGGATGTCTGACTGTCCATTTAGGCCCAAGTGGGATCGGGGCTAAATGGGCAATCGGATATCCTTTGAGGGATCCCAGATTGGAAAGGGTGCAGGCTGGGCTAAGGGACACACACACACACACACACACACACACACACACACGTGCATGAATTTTGTGCACTGGGCCTTTAGTTTTTAATAATGGGCACATTATACTTTACCCTATCCCAAAACTGCATTCATTTTTAAAAACAATTTAGCAATGATATTAAAACATTAAATGAAAGAACCTCTAGTGAATCAGGTATGGCAGGGATAGAGTTGACATTGTTACAAACTTTTTTTTTTTTTTAGCTTGTCAGGTTTATTTCCTTCCTCCTCTAGTTACAGAACTAGTATGTTTTGAATTGGCGTAATTTCCACAACTGAGCTGTATGACTAGAATCTACTGAGAGGGTGCACATAGCCTGGGATTCCTGCCAAAATCACAATGCTTGACCAGCAGAGAGCCCTTTTTATTTAAAGAGTTAAAGTCTGATGATAGGTTGGTAAAAATGTTGTAAAATCTTATATTGGTTATAGTTGTTATTGCTATTGTTTTATAAAATGTAATGGGTACTGCCCTAGCTGGTTTGGCTCAGTGGATAGAGCAACAGCCTACAGACTGAAGGGTTGTGGGTTTGATTCCAGTTAAGGGCATGTACCTGAGTTGCAGGCCCTTTCTGCACACTGCTCGGGGCATGCAAGAGGCAGCCGATCAATGTGTCTCTCTCACATTGATACTTCTCTTTGTGTGTCTCCCTGCCTCCCTTCTACTCTCTCTAAAAACCAATGGAAAAATATCAGGTGAGGATTAACAAAATGTGTGTGTGTGTGTGTGTGTGTGTGTGTGTGTGTATAACAGGTATAGAAATAATTAGAGAAGAAACGGTTGTACCTGCGAGACCCAGACTGCACTTGATGGAGAAGAAAGCTGGATATTGAATTTTGAGATAATGATTAGTGGTTCTTATATTTGCCAATGATAGAAATAACGATTTTTTTAAAAAATCGAGAGTGAGTATGTTCTGGGTTCATCTTAAAAGAATTGTTTCTGACAGTAGTGGCAAGGTTTGGAACCAGGACTACTACATGCATGTGTGTAATCTGTGCTCTGCACTGAGAGAACAAAGAAGATCTTCCCACACTCTGAGCTTCCCAAGAGCTTCGCACACAGGGCTACCAGAGGAAGAGGGCTTTTTTAAAAGCTTGTCCATCCAGTAGGGACACTCTTTTATAGTATCTGGCCCGAAGAGAGGTGCCTTTTTGTGTGTGACTCAAAGGCATCATATATATTAGCTAAGACCTCTTTGGAACCAACCAAACTTAGAATAATTTTACCAGTTTTGCCTGCAGAAGGTCTTTGTGGTGTCACTGAGTGATTAAATGTTATTCCATGTTAGCTAAAGAGAGTCCTAAGGTTTATAAAACATGGGACTACTGACATAGAATTCTAAATTTAGAAGAAATATCACAGCTAACATTTGGCAGAAAAAAAATATTTTTTCAAAGTCTTTTATGAGAACCTGTACTTGTGAGCAATTGTGAACCAAATCTCGAGGCATTAATCTTTACTTTTGGGAAGGGAACAGCTGTGATTCAGACTGATTGCCTTATATCCTGATATTACCTGTTTGTAGTCTGAAATTAAAACTCCATTGAGAACAAAACTATTTGAGAAATTTAAAACTAGTCAACTTAAAAGAGAATAGTGATTTTATAGAAAGGATATTGGCTGGAAATTAGGAAATCCATACTCTAGCTCTTACTACCCCACTCAGTACAAGCAACATAACCTCTCTAGTCCTCAATTTCCGTATCTGTAAAATTAAAGAAGTATACCAAATATAAGGTCTCTTTCAGTTCTAACATTTTTTATTTAAAAATAATTAAAGCCTCTCTAGTCAGATCTTGAACTGCTATTAAATACATTGGTAGATACAGTCTGTTTTAAGCCAGATAATGATTTTTGCGTTCTCAATCTTGTTTTCCAGAAACTCTGCGAAGGGATATTTAAAGTCCTCGTAAAGGATGTCCCAACAACATGTCAAGTGTCCTGCCTGGAAGTTCTCCGCATTCTCTCCAGAGACAAAAAGATCTTAGTTCCTGTAACAACCAAGGAAAATATGCAGATACTGCTGCGACTAGCGAAGCTGAATGAGTTGGATGATTCTTTGGACAAGGTGTCAGAGTTCCCAGTTATTGTGGAGTCATTAAAATGTCTGTGTAACATCGTGTTCAACAGTCAGATGGCACAGCAGCTCAGCCTGGAACTTAACCTTGCTGCAAAGCTCTGTAACCTCCTGAGAAAGTGCAAGGACCGAAAGTTTATCAATGACATAAAGTGCTTCGACTTGCGCTTGCTCTTCGTCCTGTCACTTTTGCACACTGACATCAGGTCACAATTGCGCTATGAGCTCCAGGGACTACCGCTGCTAACCCAGATCTTGGAAAGTGCCTTTAGCATCAAGTGGACCGATGAGTATGAATCGGCCATAGACCATAATGGACCTCCTCTCTCACCTCAGGAGACAGACTGTGCCATTGAGGCCCTCAAAGCTCTCTTCAATATGACGGTAGACAGTTGGAAGGTGCATAAAGAGGTAAGGCTAAGAAGGGTTTTATTTACTGTGGCATTTAATTCGTCTGGGGTATCCTTAGAGCTGCCTGCAAGGGAGGAAGACTAAGTTGGGAAACGGAAAAAATGTTGAGTTCCCCAGTTGTATGACTCAGGATTAATTTCTTAGCCATTTAAGTCTTACTCTTTCCATTTGTGTAACTTATCAGAAGAATAAGGGTGAAGATGGACCACTATTTTTAAGAAGCCAAATATAGTTCCTTTTCTGAGTTGTACTATCATGTGTCTTTCTTTCTTTCTTTCTTTTTTTAAGAATGCCTCTTTGAGGAACAAGGTTTAAATTATAAGATTTTAAGGAAAACCAAACAATGTTGTTTAAAAAGGTATAGGCATTTTCAGTGGCCGCTGTTTTAAAAATTAAGACAAATCAAGCCAGTTGAAATTGATCAATCAGAATTAATGTCTGCTCAAAAGACTAAAAGAGACTGTATCACATATCATCCCAGTTTCGAGTGTTACTTTACAGTGTTAGATAACAATCAGAGTGGAGGACTACAACTAGATATCCATGCTTGTACAGTCCTAGGAAACAAGCATAACTCCATGAGAATATGGGAACGGTTATTTTAAAACACTTGGCTTATTTCTAGACTAAGATCCTTTTCTGTGACTTGGACTGTGCAGCAACCCAAAGTAAGGCAGATTTGATAGTTTATGTTTGAGTATCCACAAGAACAATATGTTAACTAAGAAACTTAGTTTAAGGAAGTCAACAATTTTAAATGAAGCGGAGATAAACGTGTATTTTTTTTCTTGCTTCTACAATCTTAACATTTCGCATTTACCCTGTCACCTTAACCTTAAGTAACTGGTGAAATTAAGCCTCTGTCTTTAAAAAAGAAGAAAGAAAAGAAAAGCATTTCGGTGCCAGAACAAATTTTTTTTTTCTGACAATTGACTTTAGGACTTAGGTTAACATTTTGCTGTGTCCATTTGAAGCAGTTCTTACCATGAATGAAGATCTCTTTTTGCCAGGAACGTTCTTTGAAAGTCTATCTCAGTGCAGCGCTATAGTGGTAGTGTGCAGGGCATCTGGGTTTTAAAGTGCAAATAGGTCTATATTTTGAAACCAAATATTTGAAGATCAGTCCTAACAGCTATTTTAGATGATCATAGTATGGTCAGTTTTTCCTGGGACTTGGCAGAAAAAAATGTGGAAAGCCCACATGCTCCATTTATGCTTTGAAACCAAATATCTGGAAGTAATTTAAAATGTTACGTCTCTGTGCTTATTTGGTACTTTCTATAGTTATTTTTCTTACACTGTTTGTTTTGGTGTTTTTAAATTTTCCATTTAGTTGCAAGAGCTCTTCTGAGGCTGTTGGTTTGCCATTGTTGAATTCCCTGTTATTTAAATTGTGCCCAAAATAATAGCTCACACTGTTCAGATTCCTGATTAAAAGGGTTTATAAGTAACTATTATACTAGTATGTATGGGATGACATGTAATAAATATCAGTAAATTGAGATTAGCACTCATAAGTGAGGCTGGAAGAAGCTTTGCCACTTTGTTGAAGTGGCAAATACACATTCTGTGTTATAGGATGTTTATTCTCCAAAAGGTATGAGAGAGAGGATCAGCAGTATTCCTACAGCAGACGTCTCGGCAGACCTAGTGCCTCTTCTGAGTTGTGGGTCAGATGATACAGCCATTTTAAAATGTACTCAATTAATGTGACTTTGGCTTATTATATAGTATCAGAAAATTAAACTGTATTGAAAACAGCAGCTTGCCAATCCATCTAGGCAAGAATGTGGGAAAAGCTATTTTAAGCCACTTGAGTTCCCAGATTCAAATTTTAGCAAACATTTAGTCAATCATTCAGTCCATCAATAAATATTTATGGACAATTGTTAGGTGTTATGCTAGATATTGTGTAATATATTGACAATAACAGGTGTCTCTGCCTTCATGAAATTCCAGTTTTGGTGAAACAGATAATAAGTGAACAAATATATAACTTAAATTGTGTTAAATGCTAGGAGAGAAACAAATGATTGAGAGTACTCAGTACAGTCACAGACCTCTGAAAATCATTCCTGAGATCTGAAGACAGAATGATTCAGCCATTTGAAGAGTAGGGGATGAACATTTCCCAGAAATTGAACAGCATGTGAAATGATGCAGAAATCAGCATAAAGTATTTTTAGTGAGATACCCACAGCCTACCATAAAGAAAATTGATAAAATAAAATAAAAAGGAAGAAAATCTATAATAAGAGTGCAGAGAAACTTGCCAGTAAAAGTCCATTTACCTGGGTTTTAATATCTCCTTGATTGTAAGATGAAAAACATCTTTCTCCATATAAACATATACTAAAAGAATTGTTAATGCTTTAAAATGCCAGTTGAAATAAAGGGATATGGAAAATGTATTATACAGAAAAAAATCCAACTTTAAAATTTAACTTTAAAAATAATATTTTTCTTTTTACAAAAATAATACATGCTAATTATAGAAAATCCATGGGGAAAAAGCATCCAAGCAATAAGCAAATACAAATTATCTACCATTCAAAGATAAGCACTAGTTGCATTTTTATGTATATCTTTCTAACCATTCTCCATTGTATAATATCCTATATAATAAAGAGGTAATATGCAAATTGACTGTCACGCCCTCACAAGCTGGCTGCCTATGATCAGGCCGGCAGGGGAGTTAGTGAGGGACAATCAAATGACTGAACAAGCAGGCTGCATGGGGCGGCCAGGACAGCAGGGGGGTTAGTGACGGATGACCAAATGATTGAACAAGCAGGCTGCATGGGACAACCAGGCTGGCGAGGGCCCGTGAGGGTCGACTAAGCTGGTGGGGGGGGCGGGGGGGGGGAAGGCAGTTAGGGGTGACCAGGCAGGCAGACAGGCAAGTGGTTAGGAGCCAGTAGTCCAGGATTATGAGAGAGATGTCCTGGTTTGGAGAGGGTGCAGTCTGGGCTGAGGGGACTCCCCCTGACCCCACCACCCATCCACGAATTTCATGCACTGGGCCTCTAGTGTAAATAGAAACGTATACATTTTTTTACAAAAATTGAGTCGTTTAAACTCTTGATTTCTTTTCACAACAAATGTTCTTATAGAGTAGTGGTTTCCATATGTGTTCCTTGAAGCCATAAAGTTCCAAGGAGTAGCCCCTGTGGATGAGTGGGCAGTGCTTCCATATTCCCCTGCCTCACTTAAAAAGAACACATTTGATTGTTGCTATTGCCATTTCTTTTTAAATTTAGGTTGTAACTAGATTTTATATCGTGGATAAAAAGTTCTGTAACAGAAGACTTTAGTTCCATGATTATTTTAGAGGCTTTTGAAGGAAATGTAAGAAAAATGACATAATATTAAGTATACATAAACCTTCAAGCTTTGTCATATTTTTTTGCAGAATCATTTTTTCAACAAATACTTATTGCCCCATATGTGCCAAGTTCTGGGTTAGGCACACAAGATACAAGACAAAGAATCAGTGACCTCAAAGAACTAGCAGTCTAATAGGAAAATCAGACATATAAACATAGGTGGATATACAACTGTTACATTATTTACTGTTCTCTGTATTTTCTTACTTGAAAGTAAAAAAGAATCGCTTCAGGAATGTACAGTTGGTTCAAATGCCATATGTTTTAGATCTTTGGGGGTATTATGTCTGACCTCATTAGTATATAGTCTTTCCACTAAGCAACATACCTAGCACACAGTAGGTGTTCAGTAAATATTTTCTTAATGAAAAATAAAATGTGATATAGCTTGATATCTATATAGGAGAAATCACTTGAAGTTGACAGGAAGAAAGGAAAGTTTACGATATTATGAAAGTTTATGAATTTTCAAAGCTCGTAAAACATTTTCTAGAAGCCTAAAATTTAATGACATTGTTTAGATGAGCAGATTTCTAACCTTTTTGGGGTTATAACACTCTATTTTGTAAACATTTCCTTTTGTCAGTTAATTCAAAAAAATATTTATTACTTTATGCCCAGCACCATCTAGATGTAAAATAAGGAGAGAGATTTTTGAACATATACAATTTAATAGGACAAATAGCTATGGCAGAGGTAAACAAAAGGGCCAGAGTAAAGCAAAGGATGAAAAGCCCTCTGAAATATTTCCAAGTAAGAATGTTTAATGCATTTGTGAACACCTGTCTGTGTTTATATGTATTTCACTTTTTCTAGAATTGAAATTGAATTTATATAGGACAAGTTTCCTAAATTTTATTGAAGTAAATTAGAACTACACTGAAATAACAAAATGAGATTAGGACTCTCTTTAGACTTTCAATCTTTAGACTTTCTCTCAGGCATTGATTAGATCGGTTAAAGCTCTGAATTAAAAGGTGTAAAGAAATTGATACCTTTTCCAAACAAAAGTGAAATCTTCTACAGTTTGCACATGAGAAAAAAAAGCAACAGTACACCAGAATCTACATTAAGAAATACAGGCTGTGCCCTAGCCAGCTTGGCTCAGTGGATAGAGCATCAGCCTGCAGACTGAAGAATCCCAGGTTTGATTTCGGCCAAGGGCACATGCCTGGGTTGCGGGCTCGATCCCCAGTGGGAGATGTGCAGGAGGCAGCCAATCAATGATTCTCTCTCACCATTGATATTTCTCTCTCTCTGCTTCTCTGAAATCAATAAAGAAATATTTAAAAAAAAAGATGAAATACAGGCTGTATAAAGAAATCCAAAGAATTTCCTGAGTTTTGTCATCTCATTTTCATTTTCACAACAAACATACTTGGCTTTCTCTCTCTTTTTCCTCCCTTTGTCCTTAGAGACTTCTTTTCCTTCACAATCTTTGGAGATAGTATATCAGAGAAAAGAATATTGATTCCCTAAAAATATCAAAACTAAGATCATGAAGCAAGCAAATGACAGTTGTATAAACTAGATTTGTATAATGTTTTATAAAGAGTAACTAGAGGCCCGGTGCACAAAATTTGTGCATGGGGTGGGGGGGTCCTTCTGCCTGGCCTGCACCCTCTCCATTCTGGGACCACTTGGGGGATATCCAACTATCGTTTTAGGCCCAATCCCGCTAAACCAGCAGTCAGACATTCCTCTCACAATCCAGGACTGCTGGCTCCTAACCGCTCGCCTGCCTGCCTGCCTGATTGCCCCTAGCCACTTCTGTGTGCCAGCCTAATTGCCCCCCTACTGCCCTCCCTCTAGCCCGATTGCTCACAACTGCCCTCCCATGCGAGCCTGATCGCCACAACTGTCCTCCCCTGCTGCAACCCACCTCCTCCGCTGGGACCTGCTTTCATTATGTATGTGGCTTTCTTGTGGAGGCCATCTTGTGATGACATTGTGCATGAAGGCACAAGGACCACCTAAACTTTTATTAGTATAGATTATTTTCAGACCTTCTATCATCCTTCTGAGATAGGAACATTAACCCCATTTGAGAAATGAGGACACTAAATAAAGATCAGAGAGTTTAAATTGTTTATGGAAAAATCACACAGCAAAATAAGCAACAGTACCAGTAGGGCTCTAGCTGGTTTGGCTCAGTGAATAGAGCATCGATCTGCAGAATGAAGGGTCCTGAGTTTGATTCTGGTCAAGGGCACATATCTCGGTTGCTGGCTCTTCCCTGGCCCAGACCCTGGTCCAGGCACATGCAGGAAGCAACCAATTGATGTGTTTCTCTAGCAACGATGTTTCTATCTTTCCCTCTCTTTTCCACTCTCTCTAAAAATCAATGGAAAAATATCCTAGGGTGAGGATTAAAATAAAAAACTAATAGAAGGAAATAGTGTTCACTCTAACCTTCGTTATATAATACTTCTTAAATGATAGCACTCATTTAACAAATATTGTTGAGACCTAGACTGTGGAGTCAAAAAGTCTAGAAACAAATCTACACCCATGCAATCAACTGATTTATGATATAGGTAACATTGAAGTACAGTGGAAGGAATATGAGCTTTTTAATAAATTGCAATTATGTGACTGTATAGAAAAAAACAAATGTGAATTTCTACCTTGTACCAGACACAAATAATTGTTTCAATGTGGATAAGGGAACTAAATATAAAAAACAAAATAATGAAGCTCTTAGAAGAAAACGGAAGATTACCTTCATGATTTTATCTTAAACAAGTCAAACATTTCTTAAATAGGTAAAGATTTCTAAAACAGGACAAAATAAAGATCAAACGCTAGAGGGGAAGTTGACAATTGAGTCCATTAAGAGAAGAAAGTAAAAAAGGTAAGCCACCAGTGGAAGAAGATATTTGCAACACATATCCACAGTAAAGGACTTTATCCAGAATACATTAAAAACTCCTACAAACCCATATAATTAAGTCAGTCAATCCAATAGAAAAATAGGCAAAAGGCTTGAACAGGCCCTTTTCTAAAGAGCTGTACAGATGACCAAAAGACATATGAAAAGGTGTTCATCAGGAAAATGCATAATAAAAACATGAGACACCGCACACAAGAATGACTGAAATTAAATAGGCTAACAATACCAAGTGTTGACATAACTGTAGAAAATTGGTGAGAGTATAAATTGGTTTAAACACTTTGAAATACTGTTTGGCACATACTTCTAAAGCTTCACATATGTATATGCCTGTGACCCAGCATACCAAATGACATGTAAAGAAGTATGTTCTCTAGCAGCACTCTTCAATATATCCCCAGCCTGGAAATAATTCAAATGTTCATGAAGAGTAGTATGGATAAGTAAATTATAATGTATTCCCTGTTTGCAGCAGTGTCTTCTTAACTGTGTTAAAGGACCAGATTTCCTCCCTAGCTGTCAGAATGAAACTCTTACATAATATATTACACACAATGTCAAACTGCTTAGAAATTTCTAAATGCTCACATGCACCTTCTGTACTCAGGGCATTGCAGATCAGTGGCAAACAGGGTATAGACAAGCAGTGGTTCACAAACTGCACTGCACATAGCACTGCTCTCAAGCAATGAACTGAACAAATTATACCTACACGCAAGAGCATGGATGGATTTCACAAACAGATACAACAGATATATATTTTATGAGTCCATTCATATAAGGTTTAGTGACAGCAAACTACAAACCTGTGATGTGAAGCATTAGGATGACCATTGAGCAGTGGAGGAATATCATTGCAAGCAGCCAAGAGGGAATTCTGGGTTTCTTAATCTTAGCATTGCATCATTTTTGTGTTAATATATGAATGTGCTCATTTTGTGAAAATTGATCTAGATGTACACTTACAATTTGGGCACATTTTTTTTGTTTTTTTTACCATTTATATTAAAAATAATCGCGCCCTGGTCGAATAGCTCAGTTGGTTAGAACATCCACCCAATATGTCAAGGTTGCGGGTCAGGGCATATACAAAAATGCGTAAATGAATGCATAAATAAGTGGAACAACAAGTTGATGTTTCTCTTTCTCCCTTCCTCTCTCTCAAAATCACTAAATTTTAAAAATTGATTGAACACCTGTTACATTCAAGCCCTTGTGAAGGTAATAGGTTAGTGAAGAAGACCATGTATATGCAAGTATATAATCATGTGGAATTACAAATTATGATTTCATGAAAAAAATTCTAACAAGATGTAGTGATAGAAAATAATGAAGGAAAGAATCTACTTTCTCTTTTAGGGGCTTCTCTAAAAAAAGTCTCAAATCCAGTGCCAAGAATGGAGGCAACGATTAGGAACTTCAGTAGTTATTTTGAGTGGAAAAATAGGAGTTAGTGAATTTATTATAAAAGAGGGTATGGCAAATATAGGGTACAACTTGGGAATTGTGTTATGAAAATTGGGACAAGAGGAAATGGGATAGAAGGAAGTAGGATCTGGGGTTTACAACTGCAAATAAGGAAAAAACGAAAAAGGATAGTTTTGCAAAAGCATATGATATCTAGAATAAAGGAAAATTAGTTTAAAAGAAAGTGAATTCCCAATTAATTTTCAAACTAAGGAAAATATGGTTAAATTAAGTAATAGATGAGTTTTGCATGCATTTCATTGTACTTGGTATAATATGGGGTAAATAGAAGTATCTATACTAATAAAAGGTAATATGCTAATTAGACTGGGTGACCGGACATCTTCCAGATGCCCGACTTTCTTCCAGACAAAGCCACGGTGGTGGGGCTGAGGCACAGGTGGTTAGGGGGGATCAGGCCGGCAGGGGGAGGCAGTTGGAGCCATCAGGCCGGCAAGGGGAAGGCATTTGGGGGCTATCAGGCCAGCAGGAGAGCAGTTAGACAGTGATTGGGCCAGCAGGCAGGTAAGCAGTTAGGAGCCAGCAGTCCTGGATTCTGAGAAGGATGCCCAACTGCCAATTTAGGCCTGATTCCCAGGATCGGGCTTAAATCGGTAGTCAGATATACCCCTAGGGATCCCAGATTGGAGAGGGTGCAGGCCAGACTGAGGGACCCCCTTCCCATGCATGAATTTTGTGCACTGGGCCTCTAGTTCATACATATTAGAGAATTTTGACTCAAGCATTTGAAGATGGGTGGCAAAAGGGACAGCATTCATTCCAACCCTACCAGCCTTCATGTCTCCGGCATTCTATTGGTCTCTTTTCTCCTTTATTCTTTCCTGATCCACCACCACACAGTTATTTCAATAACACTTATTTCAGCTCTATCAATCTCACTTTTTGTTGTTTCCTTTCTCCCTCATTCTTGCTCCTCACCTTCAAATGTTTTATTGAGCACCTTCAGTTGGTTGAGCATTATCCCATACACCAAGACGTCACCGTTTTGATTCCCATTCAGGGCACATGCCCGGATTGCAGGCTGGATTCCCAGTAGGAGCATGTAGGAGGTAGTTGATCAATGTTTCTTTCTCATTGATGTTTCCTTCCCTTTCCCTTCCTCACTCTCTAAAATCAATAAAAGCATATTTTCAAAGTAAAAAAAAAAAGAAAATACTGAGTACTTTCATGTATTTCATCTTCCTCAATTCTTTCATAACCCTAACAACCTCATGTTTTTGGAGATGCATATGGGGAAGCTTTTGATTCAAAGAAGCTATGTAATTTGTCTTAAGGTCACAACCTAAACACCTGCCTGACACCAAGTGCAGTGCTTTTTCTATTATGCCACTACATCTACCCATGATGATGTTATGTTTAAAATATTGTCATCTGCATTATGAGTAATGAAAGCATGCCCTACTGCTTGTTAGATTTTTATAAGAGACATTCTTCCTAGAAAGGGCTGAGTTATATATCTGAATATAGGGTATATATATGTATAATATGTGAGCATATTCCACTTCATATAGACTTTAAATCATATATGATACTGAATTTTTCAGTAGTTTTGAAGTAGTCTTTCTGAAGTATAGTATATCTGGAATCGCTATCACAATTCTCATTAATTTTATGTCTTCTTAATTACTAAAATTCTGGAAGAAGATAGATAGGATCTTGATGTAGGTAATTATAGAAATTGTAGTGACCCAACATCTCACTAAAAATAAGGTAGTAAACCAAGTGATTATTTCGAGCTTAGCTTATTTCCAACTGTCTTTAACCCCACTACCAATGAATAAACATTGGAAAAATAGATTAAATTCAGGTCACCTGTTTTTCATAACTTACTGGTAACTCTTGGGAAACATAGCAAGATTTGGAAGAACTAGGAAATTAAGCTGATTCATTAAAATAAAGTCAATACATTATAGATTTTAATCCATTACTTTAGAAAATTAAGAGATGAGATATTTTTATTAAGAATGTACAACCCGTTCCTAAAATATCTGATAGCATTACATCTGTATGAACTTTTTCGATGACTAGTAATCTGGAACAATACACTATCAAACAAAATAATCTAGGCTTTCCCAGAAATACAAAAGATCCCTAACTGAATTAGTCTTACGGTGAAACAGTGAGTGGGTAATGCATGGATGCTGACCCTATCTCTCTTTGCCTGACATGTTCTAAGGCAGGAGTGGGGAACATCCAGCCCTTAGGAAGTACAATGCCCTCAAAATCATTTGGTCTGGCCCTGTCAAGGCATAAGGGTCAGTTCATTAAATGTTTGATCAAATATAGCAGGCTCATTTTTTTAATTTGATAATTTTATATGGCCCTTGAATGATGTTATTAAATATCCAAATAGCCGCTGGCAGAAAAATGGTTCCCCACCCCTGCAAGGGAGCGGCTAGATCAACAACTACTGGTTTCAGCTATTTCTGGAGGTGGCTGGAGCTGTGGATGTGAGAATGACTATGCCCTCTGTATGTATGGGATAAGACTGACTGTTTAGAAGGACAGATAGGCCATAGTAAATTCCCAGGGATGAAGTGATGTACCAGACTCCTTCATTAAGGCATTCAATCTCCAATTTTTCCCCCCTCTTTTTCATGTGCCATAGAGTGAGTCTCATCAGTTCCGTGTCATGGCAGCTGTCCTTCGCCATTGTTTACTAATTGCAGGTCCAACTGAAGACAAAACGGAAGAGCTGCACAGGTAGGTACTCTCCAGTGCTTATTGTTTTTATGCTTCTAATTTTAATTGTTATAAGCACAAGAAAGTAAAAACATCATAATACATCAGGTAACTGGTAGGTTAGAAATCATCATTATGCTCTAATGAGAGCCTCTGGGCAGCGGGCTTGGAGTGGCCAGGCCCCTAGAGCTACTCTCTGGCGCACAGAGATAGAGGGATTGAATCTGTCTCAAGTAATAATATGTAAAAAATAGTTAATATAAAGTGTTATGACTTGCCTGTTAGAGTATTAATGGACTACTGTTGAAATTTATCATTCTCTGAGAACAACTGAATAAGTATTAATGCATTTGTATATAGTGCTCTTTCTATTCAAGATCAGATTTGCAGTAACAAGACTTCTGACTTGAACATGAAACTGCTCATGGTGCTTAATAAGAATGCAAGTGGCATTTTAAACAATTCAAATAAATTTAAACCTGCAAAAAAGTAACTTTGGCATTACCTGTGCTTTACAAATCAATGTAAAAGTTGGGTTCTTTATAGTAAAAATTGCCTTTGAACATTTATAATAATGTTTTTCAAAATATGGCTTAAATAAAATGAAACATATTCTTGTTATTTTTTCAAGCAAATATATTTTTTGTTGCAATTGGCAATTTATTATTTGATATTGTAATGAGTTTGTTGGTAGGTTATATTTATGTACTTTATCCTGCAAGTATGCAAAAGATTGTGTTTTTGTTACAATTGAAGTGTAATTTTTTATGCAACTACAGATCAGAAGTTCCTTTAATTTTCTTGAGGCTGTGCCTTTAAAAAAAATCAGATAACTGCAATAAATCATAGTCTCTAAAAGATTTCATTGAGTATTTTTCTTACCGTAATTTTTTTTTTATAATCGAGAGGCATTAGAAATGTAGATACTAAAACTAAATAAAATAAAAATAAAAATAGGGTTTATAAGCCCAGGAGTAAATTGATTTTTTAAAAAAATCAGATACCATGAGTTAAAGAATATTCATCCAAAGATGTGAGACCATTCAATACAAAATGTATTAAAAGTCATTGTTACACTGGTCACAAAAACATTGCTAAGGATTTCTCTGAAGAATGAATTTAATATTTTAATATAGTACCTGGTATCCATCAAAATAGAGCAAAACTATAGAAGATTTTTTTTAAATCAGATTTTTTATAAAAAGTAATCAGATTTATTTTCCTTCCTAAGAGTTGCTTTAAATATTTTTCTTAAATTAAATTAAAATATATTTTTTATGAAATTTGCTTTTATAAAAGTGGCTTTGATAAACTATTTATTAGCTACAGTGTAAATAAAAAGGGCTTTCCGTAGAGCAGGGAAGGGGGAACTTCTTTCCTACCAAGGGCCATTTGGATATTTATAACATCATTTGAGGGCCGTACAACATTATCAACTTAAAAATGAGCCTGCTATATTTGGTCAATCATTTAACTGACCTCTAATGCCAGATGAGATGACTTCGAGGGCCTTAAACTGCCTAAGATGTTCCCTATCCCTCCCCTAGAGCCAGTATAGAATTCTCAGCCGCTTTCCTGGGAGATTGAGGTTGCTGCTGACTTGGCAGTTGGTCAGGAGTGGCCCTGCATATCCCTTAATCAGAATTTAAAGTGATTATTCTAGCAGTAATGAATCTAGGCTAATTCACTTAATACAGGAAAACTGCAGCAACCTCAAAGGGCTATTTTAGGAGGCTTACTAGAATTGTAATGTCTACTAAATTCTGCTTATTTGTAGTGATCCTGAATACATTTTGTGTGTGTGTGTAGATAAGACATAAGTTTAAGGGGGAAAAAAGACTGTTTCAAAGTAACATCTCACTCCATTTTTAAAGTTATTTTCTAAAGGTGTGTTGTTTTTTTGACACTGATTTGTTTTAAGGTAAAATGTAATGAAATAGGTAAACCTGGACAGTATAGGATGTGGTTATGTATTGTTATCAAATTCAAAGGGTTACAATAATGATTAAATGAGAAGTAAATAAAGAACTCCATCACTGGCACTGAGTAAGCTCTTAGTAACTGGGGGGAACTGCTGCACCCATCACCATGGTAGTGCTACTTCTGGTCTATACTAATAAAAGGCCCGTGGGCATGGTGCCGTGGGGCACAAGCTGCTAGTGGTGGAGAGCTATGAGCAGTGGAGAGTGGGGCATGAGCTACTAGTGGCAGAGGGTGGGATGGCAAGCGGAGGCAAGCGGAAGTGAGCTACTCACGCACAATTTCATGTGTGCTGGGCCTCTAGTACTATTATAATAAACACATTGGCTTTCAGAGCCAATATTTAGTGCCAAATCTCTTTTTAAAAATTGTTTCTTGATTTTGATATTTTGTTTTGGAACTTATTTCTATGATTATCCTGTAATTATGTAGACAGATGTTTTCTGTTAATCTAAGTTTTTCTCAAGCCATGTATGTTTTATGAAACATGCATGTCAGAAGCCTGTTAAGGTGCTCTAGGAGCTGAGTAAGTTAGAAGATGTCTGGCAGCAACTTTTTCTGATATTTCTGTAAGACAGAAATCCTCCTGCCCCCAAGAAATCAAGGGGACATGAACATAGAGATAAAATAAATTACCTACCAAAACCAGTTTGGCTCAGTGGATAGAGCGTTGGCCTGCGGACTGCAAGGTCCCGGGTTTGATTCCAGTCAAGGGCATGTATCCTGGTTGCAGGCACATCCCCAGTAGGGGGCGTGCAGGAGGCAGCTGATCGATGTTTCTCTCTCATCGATGTTTCTAGCTCTCCCTCTCCCTTCCTCTCTGTAAAAAATCAATAAAATATATATTTTTTTAAACAAATGAGTTACCTTACAATAACAGCTGACTTGACCTTTATTTCCAATAATCAGTATCTTAGTTATTAAAATCTGTATTATATTTCATTTTCTTTTGTTTATACTTACGGTAGCAAGTTGGTATGATCCACCTTCTTTGCTACATTAAAGGACAGCCTAGTTCTGTTATCTCTGTCTGAAAGTATTTTTAGCCCTCTTGCCCATAATCAATAAGCTTATGCATTAACACTTAGCCCAAAAAAGTTGCATATGGATGTGGTTGTGGGTGTAGTTGTGGGTTTATTTTAGAGAGAAGGGGTAAGATAAGATGGCCCATGCACTGGAGAGGAGAAAAAAAAGAGGGGGAAAGGGCCAGATCTGTTTTAATATCATTTATACTCTCAATCTTATTTCTTTCACTCAGCACATTGGCATTTATAATGCTTTTCTGTTGTTTCTTTTAGACCAATTTGTTTTATTTCATATACTAGAGATCTGGTGCACAGATTTGTGCACCAGGTGGGTTCCCTCAGCCTGGTCTGCGGGGATCAGGCCAAAATTGGCTCTCCAACATCCCCCAAGGGACCCGGATTGTGAGAGGTAACAGGCCAGGCCAGGGAGGGATTCCAGGGCCTGTCTCACCCAGTCCCAATCGGTCAGATCCCAGCAGCAAGCTAACATACCAGTCAGAGTATCTGCCCCCTGGTGATCAGTGTGCATCATAGTGACTGGTTGAATGGTTGAAAGAACTGTCTGACATTTAGCATTTAGACTTTTATTATATAGGATTGAAGAGGACAATTTAATACCTAGTGACACCTCATTACAATGCTAAGCATAATGTCTTCCCCCCCAGCTTTATCTATATATATAAAAGCCTAAGCAACTGTTTGACCGGTAGCTATGATGCACACTGACCACCAATGGGCAGATGCTCAACGCACAGGCATGGAAACATGGAACAGACTGATGAATCTCAGAGAGAAAAGGAGAGGACGGTGGGAAGAGAATAACCAAAGATCTTATATGCATACTAGAGGCCCAGTGCACCCACCCTGCAAGGATTGGGCCAAAACAGTCCAACATCCTCCCAGGAGTCCCAGATTGCGAGAGGGTGCAGGCCAGGCTGAGGGACCCTACCAGTGCATAAATCCATGCACTGGGCCTCTAGTCTACATATATAAAAAGCCAGCGACTGGAATACCATAACTACCAGAACGACCGGTCACTATAACACACCCTGCAGCCATTAAACTGGCCCAACCTAGGGGTGGAAGGGTGACTGGCCAGCCAACTTCCCGCAGCCCCTGCCCTCAGCCAGCCCTTCCCTGACCGGACTCTGCCACCCTAATAGGGGGCCAGGGCCAGCTGGCCAGCCTCCTGCAGCCTCTGCCCCGGATGGGCTCGCACCACCCCGATGGGCTCACGGACCCTCTCCCAGCTAGCTCTACCCCCATTCGGCCCCTCCAATCTAATCGGGCAGAGCAAACCACCCATGGCCCCTCTCCCAGGCTGCTGGCCCCTGATCAGCCCCTGCCACCCCCTCCAGGAGTGGGGCCAGCCACCCCACCACCCACAGCCCCTCCCCATGGCTGGCCCCACCTTTGATCAGCACCTACCATCCCAACTGGGGAGCAGGCCCACCGGTCAATCGCCCACAGCCCCTCCTCCCTGCTGGCCTGGCCCTGATCAGGCCCCAGTCAGGGCAGGCAGGCAAGCCAACCACCCACCGTCTTCTCCTCCTGACCGGCCCTACCCCAATCCACCTATTGGGGCCTGGCTGGCCAGACCCCACCCATGCAGGAATTCGTGCACTGGGTCTCTAGTTAATATATAATTGTCCCTAGCTGGTTTGGCTCAGTGGATAGAGTGTAGACCTGCAGACTGAAAGGTTCGGGGTTCGATTCCAATCAAGGGCATGTGCCCAGGTTGCAGACTTGATCCCTTATAGAGGGCATGCAGGAGGCAGCCAATCAGTGATTCTCTTTCATTATTGATTTTTCTATCTCTCTCTCCCTCTCCCTTCCTCTCTGAAATAAATAAAAATATATTTTTAAAAGATACAACTGATATGTAACATTTTGTAAGTTTGATGTATTGATTTGATATTCTTATATATTGCAAAATGATTATCACTAACGTTAGCGAAGCATAATTTACACATGACAGACTTAATACATGTTTGAAAATTGGATGATTTCATTTTGGCTTATATTTATTGACTGAGTACTTACTATGTGTTAGGCACTATGTTGAGCTCTAGGGCAACAAAGATGAATATAGTATAATCTGTGTTCTCTAGGGCTCCCCAACTAGGGGATAAAACAAACTCATAAGTAAATAAGTACGTGCTCTGGCCAGTGTGGCTCAGTTGGTTGAGCGCTGTCCTGTATACCAGAAGATGGCGGGTTCGATTCTCAGTCAGGGTACATACCTAGGTTGTAGGTTTGATCCCTGGTTGGAGTGAGTGTGGGAAGTAATCTATTGGTTCCTCTCTCTCTCTCAAAAAAAAAAAAAAAAAGGAGGGAGGGGAGACAATTGTTTTGTTAAGATTATTGTGTCACGCTTGAACAGAAAAAGGAGTTTACTTGGAAAGACCAGGGAAAGAGGGTTTATTTTTGTTGTTGATAGCATTAAAATTCTTAGTTATTTCACCTGATTTTCACTGTGAATAACAGTTACCTAGGTGAACAGATATTTTCTGAACCACATAGCTGATCCTTGAAGGACTTGACTCCATACTGCATATCTGGAGGAAAGAGAGTCTAAATGGGGAGACAAGACATAAATATTATGAAAAGTTAAATAACAGTTCAAGATAAGAATAGAATAGATATCATAAGATAGTTTTGAGTAGCCTCTCAGTAAATTAATTATCCAAAAAGTAATTGCTAATAGAATTCAAAGGAGAAATTCACTATGATCTAGTGCCGTGGTCGGCAAACTGCGGCTCGTGAGCCACATGCGGCTCTTTGGCCCCTTGAGTGTGGCTCTTCCACAAAATATCACGGCCTGGGCGAGTCTATTTTGAAGAAGTGATGTTACAAGAAGTTTAAGTTTAAAAAATTTGGCTCTCAAAAGAAATTTCAATCGTTGTATTGTTGATATTTGGCTCTGTTGACTAATGCGTTTGCTGACCACTGGTCTAGTGTGAGGAGGGAACTCTTTCTCATTCATACTGTACCTGTTCTCCATCCTCATCCAGGCCTCTGGTTCCCTGGTGATTCCTTTTTCTCCTCTATCCCCTCTATAGGTTTACTTTCTTCCCTCTTTATTCTAAAACATTGGTTCATCATTTCAATCTGCCACACTTCAAGCCCAGATCTGTCAGACCACATTCTTTCTCCACTTCTGAACTCAGGCTGCTCAGTCCTGTGGGAAAGCTTTACCTGACCAGTCAGCGTGGTTCATCCTCTTCACTGCACACAGAGTTGTTTTTCAAAAAGCAAATCTCTGCTTAGAATATTTTCATGGCCCACCTCTGTCTTTACAATTAAACAAAAAGAGCAAATTTCTTTTGTCACTCTGCACTTATTAATAATCTGCAGTTGCATCGACTCCTTTGCCAGCACAATTCTGGTGTAAGGTAATCAGTAACCTATATCTCATCATAGCAGTCCCCTTTATAGTCTCTCCACCCCGCATCACACATACACTTTTCTGCTCTTGCTTTCTATGAAGGCCCCTCATTTAAGGCCTTGTCCTTTGCCTTAGACATAGGAACCTGTTTTCCATTTCCCACCAATACCATATATTCTCTTTTTTCTAGATGTTGTTATTCCCTTCTATAATGCAATATCTCTACTGTTCAAAAGCTCCCTAATAGATGCCATTTTCTATGTGCTAAGCAGAGTGCTTTGCATGCCTTTCTTCATTAATCCTCACATCAACCTAGTGGAATAAATTTATTTCCCTTTAAGTTAGAGATATGGACACCAAGGCCTAGAAGAGGTCGTGTGATTTGTGCAAGGCACACTTTTACTAAGAGTCACCTAGAATTCAGCCCATTGCTCTACAAATTGTTAACGCTGCCTTCTCTTAGGAAATGAGTATATTTTATTTATTTATTTTTCTATATTTAGCACCTAGCAAAAGACATAGGAAATATTTGTGGAGGATGAAATGAGGGTTGAGCTAGTCTTAGGGAATGAGAATGTTCTAGGCAGGAGAAATCATAGACAAATAAAGAAATAGGGAGAAACTAAGATGGCAGTATAGGTAAACACCTGAAATTGCTGCCTTGCACAACCACTTTTAAACTACAACTAAAAGACAAAACAGACACCATCCAGAACCACAGGAAGTCTGGCTGAGTGGAAATTCTACAACTAGAAGGAAAGAGAAAAGCACACTGAGACTCAGAGGAGGAACAGAAGTAAAATTCAGAGGTACTTAGGCATGCACACGGAAAGGGCTGGCTGAGGACGTGGTTGTCTTTTTCAATTGGGAGGGAGACACAGGCTTCCAACTGCTCTGAACTCCAGTTCCGGACGAGACTCTGGAGACCCAGACTCATACGGGGAGAAACTGGACTGTCTGGCTTCGGGTGGAACTCAAGGGCAGCTTTCTCTTAGAGGTGCTTGCAGTGACACTGAGACCAGGGGCCTCTTAGGGCAGGACAGAGGATCAGCCATAGCTGTTTGCTCCATCCTGTTGATCCCCTGATACCCAAACCACCCAAGCTGTGAGCAGAGGCTCTTGCATATGAATGGCCTGGCCCATTGCAATCTAAAATTACCTAACAAACTGAAGCTAGGTCAGAGAGTCCCAGAACTTCCAAAAGAAAGCCTAAGAACTCACAGCAGCTTGCATTGCTTTACAGCTGGGCCTCATCTGGGCACCTCCAAAACCCAAAAAGGAAGAGGAATCTGCAGATCTCTTCTTAGTTCCTGCAGGGTGGCCTCAGGCAGAGGCTAAATTAGCATCTCCTTGGAGATCCAAGAGCCAGTGTAGCCAGTGGTCAGAGTGGTACCATCCAGATTACAACTCCTCAGATACATAAGGGATACACTCAAGGGGTAGACTCAGTGAGCACCAAAGCCCCATTGAAGCAAGTCTTGCCCCATAAGGGTGTCTCCAGCACAGAAGTTCTCCCATTGAAGACACAGCTGAACCTCACAGCCAATTGGCCTGGTGGTCAGTTCCTCCCAGTGATACCAACAATAATCAAAGCTTAACTACAACAAGACTGTGCACACAGCCCACAAAGGCATGCACCATGATGGTCTACCTCCAGTAAGTGGGGAGGCTGAGCCACTGGGTTCTATAGGATACCTAGCACACAAAACCACTCTATTAATACATAGAAGCAACCAAAATGCAGATACAAAGAAGCAGGTTACAAATGACAGAAATGGAGGAAAGCAAATACTGGATCTAGAGTTCAAAACCATGGTTATAAGGTTTCTTTTTTGTTTGTTTTTCAAATTTTTTATTGCATTTTTTTACAGAGAGAAAGAGAGAGGGATAGAGAGTCAGAAACATCAGTGAGAGAGAAACATTGATCATCTGCCTCCTGCACAACCCCTACTGGGGATGTGCCCGCAACCAAGGTACATACCCTTGACCGGAATCGAACCTGGGACCCTTGAATCCGCAGGCCTACGCTCTATCTACTGAGCCCAACCGGTTTCAGCTATAAGGTTTTTCAATAATCTTCTAGAAACCGCTGATAAATTTAGTAAGACCCTCAAGGAAATGAAAAAGGACCAACTAGAAATTAAGCATACACTGAAATAAAGAATAAATGCAGAGATGCAACAGCAGACTAGAGGATTGCAAGAATCAAGTCAAAGATTTGAAATACAAAGAAGTAAAAAACACTCAGCTGGAAAAGCAAAAAGAAAAAAGAATCCAAAAATTTGAAGGTAGTGTAAGCAGCCTCTGGGACAACTTCAAGCATACCAACATCAGAATTGTGGGGGTGCCAGAAGAAGAGAGAGAGCAAGATACTGAAAACCTATTTGAAGAAATAATGACTGAAAACTTCCCCCACCTGGTGAAAGAAATAGACTTACAAGTCCAGGAAGTGCACAGAACCCCAAACAAAAGGAATCCAAAGAGGACCATACCAAGACACATCATAATTAAAATGTCAAGAGCAAAAGACACAGAGAGAATATTAAAAGCAGCGAGAGAAAAACAGTTACCTACAAGGGAGTACCCATATAACTGTCAGCTGATTTCTCAACAGAAACGATGCAGGCCAGAAGGGAGTGGCAAGAAATATTCAAAGTGATGAATAGCAAGAACCTGCAACCAAGATTATTCTATCCAGCAAAGCTATCATTCAGAATTGAAGGGCAGATAAAGAGCTTCACAGATAAGAAAAAGCTAAAGGAGTTCATCACTGCCAAACCAATATTATATGAAATGCTAAAGGGTATTCTTTAAGAAGAGGAAGAAGAAGAAAAAGGTAAAGATAAAAAGTGTGAACAACAAATACATATCTGTCAACAAGTGAATCTAAAAATAAAGTGAATAGAATGATGAACAGAATAAACTGGTAAATATAATAGAATCAGGGACATAGAAAGGGAGTGGACTGACAATTCTTGGCGGGGAGAAGGGATGTGGAGGGTGTGGGAAGAGACTGGACAAAAATCGTACACTTATGGATGAGGACAGTGCGGGGGAGGTAAGGGCAAAGGGTGGGATGGGAATCAGGTGGAGGGGAGCTATGGGGGATAAAATGAAGAACTGTAATAATTTGAACAATAAAGATTTAGAAGATGAAAAAAATTAATTTAATTTAATTTAAAAATAATAGAGAACAATGACCAGGTCACTGGATTTAAAAGGTATGCTTTGCTGAGAGCAGTATTCAAGGGTATTTCTATCCATAATTATCCAAGTTTTCTTGAGTCTTCTCTGTGCCTGCTCCAGTCTTCTCTTGTCCTTTTTAAAGAATTCTTCCAGGTACCTGTTAAATCTTCTGTTATCATCTCTTGAATCCAGTTTGCTCAGGCTTTGGTTCCGCTATTGCACCAGAATGGCTATTACTGAGGTCACTGGTGACTTCTGCATTGCTAAATCCAGTAGACATTCCTCAGTTATCTTCTTACTGTCCACATCATTTGTCACAGGTGACTCCAGTCTTACATACTTTTTTCCAGGATGCCATACTATCTTGGTTTTCCTTCTACCTCACTAGCAGCCTCTGGATGATAGAGTGCCCAGGCTCAGTCCTCATAGGGTTTTGTTGTTTTTATTTGTGTGTGTTTTTCTTTCATTCTGCACTTCTTTATTGATCTAATCCAATCTTTTATTTGTAAATACCATCTGCATCAAGCATGTCAAACTCAAAGGCTAACACGGGCCAAATAAACAAGGCTTAAGTTTATGTGTGCCGGGAAAAAAAAAAAAGCTTAAATTTTCTTAGAAACAGAGGTTTATTTCAATAGAGACATGCTAAATACAAAGGGCTGAAATAAATGAGTTCTCGTTAACATAAAATAATAGAACACTTTAATGAAATATTTCTTCTTGAACATTAATTTACCAGACACTGAATAACTGCAGAAATTAAGAAGCATAATGCAAATAAACCTATTTTTCTTGTTCTCCGAAAGCAAAATATTTCCTATTGCTCACACCCAAACAAGTCAGTCCAAAACTAATGATGTGGCAATTGGCTGCTAAAATATTTGCTGCTAGTATTAGTGGAGAGAAATGGTGTGCCTGTGTGTAAGGTGCGGAAGGGAATAGAATGCAGCACAATTATAGTAATCAGTCATTAACAAACATTGTAGTTCGTTATTAAAAATTATGTATAATAGTATATTGTAAAAACGAACTCATGGAATTTTTATTAAATCATTTCTTACATACTGTTATATTGTCTGGACTGCAAAAATATTTGTTATGGACCGTGAGTTTGACATGCTTGATCTACATGCTAATGATTCCTCAGTTTATATCTCTAATCCAGATCTCTCTCCCTGACCTTGACTCTTATAGCTAACTTCCTACTAATATCTCCACTAGGAAGTCTAGTAGACACCCCAAACTTAATATATTCAAAATTAAACTCAACCTTCCCCTAAAAAGCTGCTTCTCCTATGGTGTTTCCCATTTCAATTTATGGTAACTCCAGTTTTCTGTTAAAACTAGAACTTCGGATTCTTATACTCTGCATTAGCTTATCAGGAATTTATTCAAAATATATCCCCATCTGACCACTTCACTGTTACCCCCTGTGCAATCACCTGAATTATTATGGAACACCCTAACTGGTCCTCCTCAGCTTTGATGTCCTACCCCCTGTTCTCAACGCAGGAGCCAGAGTGGCCCTTTGAATATAAGTTAGAGTATATCTCGCAGTGGCGCCCCACTACACTCAGAATAAGAATTTAAGTTCTAAAAGCCTGCAAGACCAATCTGACCCCTGTTATCTGTATGACCTTCTGTCCTCCTCCTCCTCCTCTTCTGGGCCTGGTGGTTCAACCACACCAACTTCTTTGCAGTTCACACATGCCACTACTCCTGTCCTGGGGCCTTTGCTCTTGCTCTTTCTTCTTCCTGGAAAGCTCTTTCCCAGAGGGCTCATGGCTGATTCCTTAACTTCCTTTAAATCTCTGCTTAAATGACACCATCTCCTTGAAGTCTGCCCTAACCAGTGGTTCTCAACCTTTTTTAATGCTGTGACCTTTTAATACAGTTCTTCATGTGATGGTGACCCCCAATCATAAAATTATTTTCGTTGCTACTTCATAACTGTAATTTTGCTACTGTTATGAATCATAATGTAAATATCTGTGTTTTCTGATGGGCTCAGGCTGTACAGCAGTGGTTCTCAACTTGTGGGTCGCGACCCACAGGTTGAAAACTGCTAGCAAGGTCGCCTAAGACCATCGGAAAACAGATAGTTACATTATGATTCATTAACAGTAGCAAAATTACAGTTATGAAGTAGCAACGAAAATAATTTTAAGACTGGGGTCACCACAACATGAGGAGCCGTATTAAAAGGTCACAGCGTCAAAAAGGTTACTAACCATTATAACCCTTTGTCCTGGGCTATCTTACCCTCCTGGGTTTTCCTCCCAGACCACTTAATCGCCTTCTGCTCAGCTAACTTACCTGTTTTGGTTACTTGACTGTTCTCTCCACGCTGGAAAATAAGCCCCATAGGGGCAGGGATTTGTCTGTTTTCTTCATAATGCCTGCCTGAAGCAATGCCTATCACAAGTAATTAATAAATAATTACTAAATGGAGTTATTGAGTTAGATTAAAGTAAACTTAGACATTTATACCTGAAAACCTTTGGGAGATCTTAAGGTTCACTTGAATAGATTTTCCAGCCATGATAAAGATATGTGAGCCCCAAACATAAAGAATACATTTGATCAGGAAGATTTAACAGCTGTAGGTCTACATGTACTGTTATCATACTCCTTAATGTCATTTGGTATTAAATTTATGTTTAGTCCAGTGGTTTATACAGGACTGGATTTTAGATGGCCTTCCCTCTCCTATAGCTAACAAGGCTTTAATCAGAGCATTAAGGATCTCTGAATAGTCCTTGCTTTTAAATCTGCATATCAGGAGGGGGCTGGGAGCATGAGTGGGAGGATGTCATGTCGCGGTGATTAATGATCTCTAGGAAGCTGAAAAGGGGAGAGTAATATACACAGTATTTCTACCCCCTGGAGTAGGAATGCAAACACCATTGTGTGGATCTGTGCATAGTCACTGACTTCCTGGTAGCTGGAGAATTTCATACACTCTTCTACCACAAATAAAACCGTCAGAGAAGTGACAGAGCTCAGAAAGCTGGCCTTCCTTACTTAAAAAGAATAGCTCAAACACAGTGAGCCAGAAAATTAATTTTGTAGCTGTTTGGGAACCCAGTTGTTTAATAAGAAATGAGAAAATGGGAACTTTTCTTGAAAAGCCTAAAACCGCCAAATATTTGTTGAATCCAATTCTTCATTTGGTTTCTTAAACTTAACGGAATTCCTGGAACCTGCTTATTTTAAATGAATTTAAAGGGAAACATTCCTTTGTAAATGCATTGTCTTAAACTTCAGTGTGGTCTCTATGGAAGATTCAGAGAATTATACTATCAATAGCCAATTGCCCTAATGTGTGTTTTTTAAAAAAAAAATAACATTTCAGAATGATTTATACAGTTTTAGAAAGTAATTCTAAAGTACTTTTGTTTATTTTAATCCTAGTGAATATATGATATTTAATAACAGTTCCCCAATGTTTAAGTCAGAAGCAAAACATTTTTAACTATAGAGAAGGAACTCTAGATGTTTGCAAAAAATATTTTAAAGGAAGTTTGTGAGGAAAGCATTTTATTTAAACCATTTGTGGTTATTTACAAATAACCAAAATTAGGTGATTTGTTTAATAATAATGGTAATAGCAGCAGTAGCTATAGTCAGTTTTTAGTGGGGACAATGAAATAACTTGTATTTTACCAGGAATCATTCATTCATAGGACTTGTTACATTATTTTTATTCTTGACTCAGAAATTTTTGATATCTTTACATTACCACTCATTGTTCTGCATTATCTAATTTTTAAACTTTGATTTCTTTTGAATTTTTCCATATTATAAAAAGAAGATTATGGGAAATTGAGCCACACTTCAGGGTGAAAGAGAGGGGAAAAAATCCTTGTGTTTTATTTCTGTTTTGATGTTGTTTATTTTGTTTTATTCTTGAGAGTGTCACTATAGTCTAAATTAAAAGGAACTACTGTGGTCTAAATTAAGACAGCATCAGATAGATTAAGCTCTGAATTTGGTTTCCAAGTAGTTAGACTTTAAAATTGCATTTGCAAGAGTTTATTTTTAGTCAGGATGTGGCTATTTTTAGATCTGCTTCTCTGTCACTAGGAAATGTAATGCCTGTCTTTCCATTGTTGTTTATCAGGAAGTTCTGGACACAGGTTTATAAGATCCAGTTAGCACAGAACACCGCTTCTCCTTTTCGATGAAAGAATATGAAATCGTGCATGAAGGGAAAAAAATGTTAATTGAGAACTTGTCTAATTTTTAAATTTTTAGTGTCATTTTAATTTCTTGTACACTGAGCAATAGTGCCAGATTTTTAGGGAATACCAAAAAATATAAGGTTTGAGTTCCCCCTGCTGGTGTGCATTCCAGGCTTGTGCGTTCATTAACATATAGCAGAAAGGCCCTGGGCGATAAAGAAAATTGCTGTGTTGGCCTTTTTTAAAAAAGACCTGTGATGAGAGTTCGAGAAAAAGCACCATTACCCATTTTCTGCAAATGTTTTACCAAAAAAAGGGGGGGTAGGGGAATGACCTAAAAATTGTATTTTCTACATCTAGAAAGAACAAAACTTAATCTTATAATATTTGATTTTTAATATTGTTGCCTCCATGATAAACTACTCATATATAGTGCTTTTCAAATGCTTTATGTTGTAATCTAAGGAATGATAAAACACCGGTGTATCCACAAAAGGATTTAAAACCCCAAGGAAAAAATGCAAAGCCAGCATTGGACATAATGAAATGGAAGACGGGCGTTAAAGCTCACTAATTCCTATTTTAGCATTTCTGAAAGTGACATGACATCATGTGATTGAGTGTGTCCATTTAACATCTGTTCTTTCTAATTTGTCTTATGTGTATTTGAAATGGGTTTCTTTATTTTTTATCTCTTAATAAACACAAGTAACAATAAAAGCTCATTTTGAAAAAGAAAAATTTTAATTGACTCCTAAAAGTCACTTCTGAACTTCTTATTGTGTTTGCATTCTAAAGGACTATTCAATCAAATTAAAATATTGTATTTTTAAATTGCTTTTCAGCAATGCAGTCAACCTTTTAAGCAATGTTCCGGTCTCTTGTTTGGATGTTCTCATTTGTCCATTAACACATGAAGAAACAACCCACGAGGCAACAACTCTAGGTGAACTGCCCAGTGATAAAACAACTGAGAAAGAAACAGTTTTGAAAAACAGTTCCATGGTGTACAACGGTATGAATATGGAGGCCGTTCACGTTTTACTCAATTTTATGGAGAAGAGAATAGACAAGGTAAGGCTGATGAAAAGGAAGCCTTGGGAAAATACTTATAAAGAATGTAAATGTGCCATATATACAAACATCGCAGGACATGATTTTTAAATCTAAGCTTTTTAAAATAGCTGACGCCTTGCATAATTATTTGTACTCTGGAAAACACTTTGTTCCAGTGTATGAAAAATCGCTGAAATTGAGTGAATTTATTTCTTTAAAGCTGAAAATTGTGTTGCTGCAAAACCAAAATTTTGACGAGTGGCCTGAAAACAAAGGAAAAAATGCTTTTCTATAAAGGTGTTTTGTAAATCCTACAAATAAAAATTATCACTCCCCCCAAAAAACTTAATGATAAATGCATTCTATACTGTCTAAAAGACATCCTTAAAAGAAAAATCACCACCTTTCCATTTGTTATGAGTTGCTTGTTTTCTCTCATCTATCACTTGCTCTGTCAGGTAACCATATTGAAAGGCAGCAAGGTAGTTTGCGAGGGTCATCAAAGCCTTTGCCTCACTTACCTTCATTGATTAAGCCATTGAGGATCCTACAAAAAGTAGCAAAATTCAGGAAGGATAGAAGTAATCCGTAGTAAACAGGAAGCTAACTGATGAAATGGAAATACCATTAAGAAAATAATTTTTTAAGTGGTTTTTAAAGATTGGGTAGCATAAAATGTTCTCCCCTCACTACACTAATGTAGCATGTATGGCTTTTTTTTCTAGGGAAGCAGCTATAGAGAGGGCCTAACTCCAGTTCTCAGCTTATTAACAGAATGCTCCCGAGTCCATCGAAACATCAGAAAGTATCTCAAAGATCAGGTAACGGCTTATGCACATAACAACTTAAAGTTAATTTTCTGTGTGTATTTTTTTAAACATAGAATTAATGAGTTGAATTCTCTCATAATTTTTTTTCACAAGGTCAGAAACTCAGAAAAGTTTGTATTAGTCTTTGAAATCTTCCTAATCCCGAAATAAGTGATCCTGTTTATTTTTTATCATTTATTCAACAAATATTCATTGAAATCTATTATACGCTGTGCTCTAAGCATTGAAATACAAATAAAGTCTTTGACATGTGGAGTTTACCTTATAGTGGAGGGACAAAAGTAAACAAATAAATATATGATATAATGGCAAGTAGTGATAAGTGTTCTGAAAACAGGTACAGCAGGGGAAGGGGGGACTTAGAGGAATGAGGGAAGGCCTCCCCGAGGAAATAAAATTTGAGCAGAAACTTTGATAAGTAAGAAAAGGAGCTCTGAAAATATTCTGGAATAAGAATATACCAGAGAGAACAAATTCAAAGTCACGAAGAGGAGAGGATGCTTTGGAATGCTTAAGGAAAAGCAAAAATAACTAGATAAGTGTGCAAGGGGAAAGAGGAAGAGTAATGGACAAAGTACAGGAGATAAACAAGAACTAAATAACATTAGAGTGTATAGGACCTTTCATTCTCTTTAAGTGAAATGGGAAAGCATTGGACCATTTGGAGTAAGGAAATGATATGACCTCACTTATATTTAAAGATAACCCTGGCTACTGTATGTAGGACAGACTAGAAGAGTTTGAGTAGATGTGAGGATACTAGCCCAAAGAGAACTGGTGATGGTAGGATTTAGAGATCATAGTAAGAAATCATCTTTTTGCCCAGCAGGTGTGGCTCAGAATTGAGCATAGACCTATGAACCAGGAGGTCATGGTTCAATTCCCAATCAGGGCACATGTCCTGGTTGCAGGCTCGATCCCCACCCAGTAAAGGGCATGCAGAAGGCAGCTGATCAGTGATTCTTCCTCATTATTGCTGTTTTGATCTCTCTCTCCCTCTCCATTCTTCTGTAAAACGAATAATAATATTTTTTAAAAAGAAAAATATCTTTCCATCACTTCATCTGTACTACCCTCTTTTGTCTTTCCCTCTGTCACATGGTTGAATTGTCCCTGCTTTTTTCAGTGGCCAGCCTCTGCACTTTTATCTGGAGCTCTTTCCCCCTCACCTTCTCAAGAACTTTGATCCTGCTTGTTGTTCCTCTTTTTCTTCTTACATTAATATTTTTTAAATGTACTCAATCATTTCTGTCTGCATACAGATACATCTTCTATTATAATAGCAAGAGAAACCCTCTCTTAATCCCACTTCTCAAGCTGCCTCCCCATTTCTCTGCTCTTTTTTATGCAGTGTTCCTCAGAAGAGTTTTGTATACTCTGTCTTCTCTTTTTATTCATCTTTGATCTCATTCAGCAATCATGATTTTAAAAATCATTTAAGCCAAAACCAGTTTGGCTCAGTGGATAGAGCGTCGGCCTGTGGACTGAAAGGTCCCAGGTTCCATTCCGGTCAAGGGCATTTACCTTGGTTGCCGGCACATCCCCAGTAGAGGGCGTGCAGGAGGCAGCTGATCGGTGTTTCTCATCGATGTTTCAACTCTATCCTTCTCCCTTCCTCTCTGTGAAAAATCAATAAAATATATATTTTTTAAAAAAATCATTTAAATACTGATGACTCTTAGTATTTGCTCTCTCCAGCTCTGACCTATCCACTAAGCTCTAGACTTAAATAACAAACTCCCTACTCATCTCCTCCCATTGAATGTGTCATAAATATCTTAAGTTTAACATATCCCAAACTAATCTCCTGATTTTCTATTCTATGTCTTCTCTTTCTCTACACATTCCAGTACATCGTACCACCAGTCACTTAAACTTGTTCATTTATTGCCATATAGGATTTCTCCTAATAAATATACCATGTTGATTTTTCCCCTCTATGTTTATGGTAAAGATTTAATAAACATTTTTTTTATGTATAGAGTACATTAATAGTTTTGCTGATGAAGAGAGATCAGAAAATAGAGAGTCTATCTTTGAGGGATTTGCAGTCTATTAGAGTCAGGGAGAGGTATCATGAAAGCATGAATAATCATTTAAGCAAAATAAATTAGTTCATTAATAAATTAAGGTCATTTCCAACTTGGACTGTGGTAAGACATTCTACCATGACTAGGAGGACTTGATGAAGAAGAATAAATGGAAATTATTTCAGTTTTATACATTTCAGCTTTTTCACATAGGAGATCCAGTTATGAATAAGCTATTTAGATTTTGCTATCTATAACCAACCCAGCCAAAAAAATCTATTTGTTAAACAGCTTCTTTATCTGAAGATGTTGGATCACACATGTATATTCAAAAAATTATGAGGCCCACCCCTTATTCTCAAAGAAACAGTACAGTATAGATAAAGAGATGAGACATGACAAAAGATAACTAAAGACACAAGGCACAATACAAAAAGAGATGAGACATGACAAAAGATAACTAAAGACACAAGGCACAATACAAAAATCCACTTTTCCTTCTAAGGAGGATGGACTATAGTCTATGATATTCAAGAAAGGTAGGACTTAAAGGAACAGATGATTAACTTTGACAATATTGTAAATGGAACCATGCCTAATTAATTATTATGCCCTACAGTTAGTACCTGATTAAATCCCACTCTTGCATACCCAAAGGAAATTGATCTTGAGTATTCTGTATTTGGGCAGGTAGAAAGAGAACAGTTACAGATGGTAGAAAATTACTGATCCAGGTTGGGTTTGTCTGGAGAGGCATATAGAAGAGATAAGGCTGCTGAGTTTGAAAAAGAAGCTGCACAAGATTTGTTTAAAAAAAAGGAAAGAAAGAAAAGAAAAGGTATTGGAGGGTAGTATTTGAGAGATAATAGAAAGGGTTCATACTGATGGAGTTTATCTAGGAGTCCTATATAAACAATAAAAACAACAAAATTTCATTTGAACTTGTTTTAAGAAGCCCAAAATATAGCTAACAAATTTTTTTGGTTAATCTTTATTAATAGATTAGAAGCCTGGTGCATAAAATTCGTGCATGGGAGGGAGGTCCCCTCAGCCCAGCCTGCACCCTCTCTAATTCAGGACCCCTCGGGGGATGTCCGACTGCCAGTTTAAATCCCAGGGATCGGGCCTAAACTAGCAGTTGGACTTCCCTCTCACAGTCCTGGACCACTGGCTCCTAATTGCTCACCTGTCTGCCAGCCAGATCGCCCACAACTGCCCTGCCTGCTTGGTTGCTCCTAACTGCCCTCTGCTGCCAGCCTGGTCACCCCTTATGCCCCTCCCCCCGGCCTGGTTGCCCTCAGATGCCCCCCTCTGCTGGCCTGGTTGTCCCTAACTGCCCTCCCTCCCCCCACGCAGCCTGCTGTTCGGTAGTTTGGTCATCCCTCACTAACCCCCCTGCTGGCCTAGTCGTAGCAGCTATCTTGTGAGGATTAATTTGTGTATTACCTCTTTATTATATAGGATTCTGTACTCTGGAACTATAGGCACATATTACAAGAAATCACTTGTTACATTTCTCAGTCTTCTACATATAGGAAGTAAACTTAGTGTGGTTGGCTGAATCAAATAAGAATTTATTGTACTTTGTGGCTATAGTGCATAAAGAGCCTTGTGCTCTACCCTCCCTAGATATTAAAATATGCATTCTGTAAACCTTTTGGGTAGAGTACTTAATTTTCTGATACTTAATTTCCATTTTTATTTACTGTTGTATCTCCAATGCCTCTGGTACCTCTTGACACATGGTAGGCATTTAATATAGAGAGTGAGGGAAGGAAGGAAATAAGTTGAATGGACTAAATAAAATAATATACACATAAAGGGTCTGGCACAGTAAATTAGTATTTGACTTTGGTATCTATCCTCATTTGTTAGCATAGTGCCTAATTTATAGAAGGCAGACAGTAAAGAAATAGAGATATACAGTGTCAGGTGGTGATAAATGCTATGAGGAAAATTAAAGTGGGTGGTGGTAAAAAAAAAAAGAAGAAGAAGAAGGCTAAAGGCTAATTATGTAGATAGTCAAGAAATGTGTTCATATAACTGACAATTTAACAGAGACCTGAAGAAGTGAGGGATTAAGCCATGTAGGGTTCTAGAAAAAGAATTTCTGGGCAGAGGGAGCAGCAAATGCAAAGACTATGCAGCAGGAAAGTGCTTGGTGTGTTTAAGGAGTTCCATGGAGGATTGTGTAGCAGTGTAAGAAAGTAATAGCAAACAAGTCAGGAAAGTAACAGGAAGCTGAAATATGTGAAACCTAAAGGAGTTGTAAGAACCCTGTCTTATACTAAGAGTGAGATGAGAAGCCATGAGAACTGGAGGACTTTGAGAAGAGGAGTGACATGATCTGACTTTCAAAGAATCATCCTGGCTTCTATGTAGAGAATAAATCAGAAGGACCAGGGTAGAAGAGGGACCACTTAGAAAGCTGAGGCAATAGTCCAGATGAGAAGTAATGATAGCTTAGATTTGGTAATACTAGACAAGGGAGTGAGAAGTGGTTGAATTGTAGATATATTTGAAGGTAGGGTCGAAATAATTTGCTGATGGATTTGATGTGGGTGTGAAAGAGAAGAGTCAGGATATTTCCAAGGTTTTTGTACCAAACAGAAGAATGGCTTGCCATTTGCTACAATAGAAAACTATAGAAAAAAACAGCTTTGCTGGGAGCATCAAGAGTTCTATTTAGGACATGCTTAATTTGTGATGCTTATAAAAGATTGGAGGCTTGGGAAAGAATCAAGAAGGAGATGTAATTTAGGGAGCTATCAGGATATAGAGACCATCCTATCTAATAAAAGAGTAATATGCAAATTGACTGTACCTCCACTATACCCACAAGTCATGCTCACCAGCCAATCAGAGCAAGTATTCAAATTAACCCAACCAAGATGGCTACGGCCACAGAGAGAGTAGGAGGGAGGCTTGGGTTGCCCCTGGCAATGGAGGAAGCCAAGCTTTCCCACACCCTGGCCAGTTGAGGCAGCTGCTTAAGGCAACAAAGTTTCAGTGGCTGTGGGAGCAGAAGGCTTGGCTCCGCTCCAGGCTACAAAGTTTCAATCGTAGAAGATAATAAATCCCAGATACCAGGGCCTCTGCTTGGGTCGCCAGGGGGCGTGGCCAGCCTGCAAACCACCACAGGCCTTTCACCCAGGTCACCCCACACCCCAAGGGAACACCCACCCTGATCCTGGACACCCTTCAGGACAAACCAGCTGGCCCCCACCTGTGCAGCAGGCCTCTATCCTATCTAATAAAAGAGTAATATGCAGATTGACCATCACTCCAACATACAAGATGACTGCCCCCATTTGGTCAAAAGATCCTGCCCCCATGTGGATGCAAGATGACCACCACAAGATGGCCATCAGGGGAGGGTAGTTGGCAGGGACCAGGCCTGCAAGGGAGGGTAGTTGAGGGTGATCAAGCCTGCAGGAGAGGGCAGTTAGAGGTGACCAGGCCAGCAGAGGAGGGAAGTTGGGGGCAACTGGGCCTGTAAGGAAGGGCAATTGGGAGGGACCCAGACCTGCAGGGGAGGGCAGTTAGGGATGACCAGGCCTGTGGGAGAGGGCAGTTAGGGGTGACCAGGCCCACAGGGGAAGGCAGTTAGGGGTAAACAGGCTGTCAAGGGGAGCAGTTAGGCATCAATCAGGCTGGCAGGGGAGTGGTTAGGGGGTGATCAGGCTGGCAGGCAGAAGTGGTTAGGGGCAATCAGAAAGGCAGGCAGGTAAGCAGTTGGGAGCCAGCACTCCAGGTAGGATCAGGCCTAAATGGGCAGTCGGACACCCCTCAAGCGGTCTCAGATTAGAGAGGGAGCAGGCTGGGCTGAAGGACACCCCATCCCCCATGCAAGAATTTTGTACATCGGGCCTCTATACTAAAAAAAAAGAGTAATATGCTAATTAGACCAGACATCTTCCAGACAAACCTGTGCAGCTGCAAGGGCCGAGGGCAAGCAGCCGCTGTGGCCGGCAGTGGCAACAGCAGCAGGGTGATGCGTGCAGCGCGCCTTCCCCTGATCGGCCCGTTCAGCTCCTTCAGAGGGACATCAGAGGCAGCAACAGTGGCGCCTTCACCTGATTAGCCCAGTGACCTCCCGTAGAGGGCCTAAGCCATCAGTAGGACATTCCTTGAAGTCTCCCAGACTGTGAGAGTGGGCAGGCCAGGCTGAGGGACCCCACCCTCCCGTGCTTGAATTTTCATGCACTGGGCCTCTAATATCTATAAAAGACTGGACGTCCTACTGGATGACTTTCCAGATGAAGCCGGGGTCCCAGGTGCTGGAGGGAAACCTGGGTCCCAGGTTGCAGAGAAAGGAAGGTCTACTCTTGAATGAATTTCATGCATTGGGCCTCTAGTAATACCTAAAAACTGGATGAGATCATTAATAGAATGATCTATTGTGAAAATAGTGAAGAAATGTTGCCCAGGAACTCAATCTTTGAATATTACAAAACTCAGAAAACAGGAGAGAAGAGAATCAGTAGAAGGACTAAGATAAAGCAACCAGTGAGATAAGAGACGAACCAGAAGAGGAGTCTGGTTAGGTGGATGGATGTCAGAATGAGCAAATGAACAGACAAACCAAGCAAGTTACATAAGCCTTCCAAGGCTCAGTCTATAAAATAGGGTTGATGGTGAGGATTGATTATAGAGAATATCCTATCTAATCAAGAAGGACTATGCAAATTGACCGTTACACCGTCATAAATATGGCATCGCCTACAGCCAATAAGGAGGGCATATGCTAATTGACTGCCATGCCCGCAAAGATGGAGGTGCCCACAGCCAATGAGAAGGGAATATGCTAATTGGTTGCCATGCCCTCAAAGATTGTGGTGCCCACAGCCACAAGATGGCGGTGCCCAGTCTCCTCAGCCCTGCTGGGGCAGCAGGAGTGCAGCATGGCCAAGCCCACCCCCACGCAGGTCTGGACACTCCATGCACCTGCCTCAGGAGTCCCCCAGTCCTCTCAGCCCCCCAACTGCCCAGGGCCAGCCCAAGGGGCAGGCAAGCCTCATATGGCAGCTGCCAGCCGCTCAGGGCTGTCTTAGGCTCAGGAAACAGAGCCAGCCAAGGCTTGTGCTGTTGGCAGTGGAGCAGCAGAGGTGTGATGGGGCATTGCCTTCCCCTGATTGCTGGGTTGCCTCTCAACCCTGAGGGCTCCCGGACTATGAAAGGGGGCAGGGCAGACTGAGGGATCCCTCTCTCCAGTGCATGAATTTTCATGCACCCGATCTCTAGTGTATGTATCATCAATTTCAGCAACTAGCATATAAGAAGTAATAATTAGTAGCCTTTTTACTATAAAATAAAATAATTAAAAGCATAAATACAGATTTTTTTCTAGTGAACAGAAAATGCTGCAGGAATTAAAAGAAAGGAAAAAATCTATATGAGTCAGGGTAATAAGGAATCCTCATGGAAGAAAGAGAAACTTGACCCAGAATTTAAAATGGATTTTGGAGAAGCGTTCCAGGTGCTATGATAAGTAAAGCTCAGAAACGGACTTAGTATATCATGCTGGTACAGTGAGAGATGTTTCTCTTCAAACGAAATTTCAGTACAGGCATGACTTTACTTGAGGCTTATTATTGCTGTTTAGTTTTATTTTATTTGGAAACCTATTTATTTTTTAAGTGATTTTTCCATGCTTACAAAACTGGGTTCAGTAGACAGTACAGACTGACCAGTTTCATGGTGTCATCCTTTCTTGCTCTAGTACCCAGAGCAACAATTGATGATGGTTTTTGCATTTGTGCCATTAGGTTTTACCACCGCTGAGGGATGTGACAAATCGACCGGAAGTTGGCTCAACTGTGAGAAATAAGCTGGTGCGCCTCATGACACATGTTGACCTTGGAGTCAAACAAATTGCTGCTGAATTCCTTTTCGTCCTTTGCAAGGAGAGAGGTAGGTTAAATTCTCTTTGCCCTCTACTTGGTTATTTTTCTGAGGGAGTTTGCAAAATTGTTCTGATAGTACTGGCCATATCATTCCACTCTTTTCAGAGGTTACCTCTCCATCTGTTCTATTAGAGGCCTAAGGAGATATTAAACGTAATAATTTTAAAACATTTTGTATATGCTTCTGAATTCAGTGAGACATGCAGATACACTTCCAAACACACTCACATTTACACTCTCCCTTCTGTATCCTTAATCCAGACTTTTTAATCTTGATGAGCCAGGACCTGGATCCATTATGAAAAAATCTGCTTAACTAATTCAGGTGCTGCAATCTTGATACCAGATAAAGGCCTGAGTTATAGTTCCTCTTTTTAATTTCTTTGGAACTGAAATTATAGACTTCTTCACTAACTTTTTAGTCAATGAATTGTTATAGAATGTAAGCTACATAATAGACTAGATCAGTGATTTTTAACCAATTGCTGTGGCATAAAAGAGTTTTTAAAACATGCAATACCTAACTATTTAGTCAGGGGCACTGACTTCTTTTCCAACTTAGATTGTCCAATAAAATAATTACAACAGCCAGCGCAACAGTAGCTATCTGCTGTGAATGAATCTGTCATATTGACAAAAAATTCATTTTTTGGTGTGCCATAGAATTTTAGTAATTATTTGTTCCATAAGATGAAAAAAGTTTAAAATTGCTGTATTATATAGAAGTACAAAAGGCCATAAGGTACAACCTTTACCCTTGAAACAGTAAGATAGAAATAGAGAGAAATCCTGTATAATAAAAGTCTAATAGGCTAAGTGTCCGACCGTTCGACCAGTCACTATGACACCACTGACCACCAGGGGCAGAAGCTCCAACCGGTAGGTTAGCTTGCTGCTGGAGTCCAGCCAATTGGGACTGGGCAAGACGGGCCAGACAGGACACACCCAGGAGCCCTCCCGCAGTCCCTCCCTGGCTGGCCAACCTCCCATGGTCCCCAATCGGGACTGAGTGAGATGGGCTGGACATTCCCTGGATGAATCTATTTTATGTAGTAATTTTATATAGTTTTAAAACAACTACATAAAATAACTACACTACAATGTAATAATTACTATTTTGTAAGTATATATAAAGTGATTGTCTTTTGAGATACATCTGAAAGGTGTTTCCTTAAGATTGTATGGGTTGTTTGCTCTGCAAAAGGCAAGTTCTCCAAATAAGGTACTTTGACTATTATTCTGATATTCTTACTTGTTTCTTCATCTCCTGATTTATAAATGTACTATATAAAAGTCCCATCTAAGCAGATTTTATTTTCTACTCTTTTATAGTATCCCAGTTTTTTGAGATAGATAATTTGAAGGTAGCAAAATTCACTCCTTTCAAAATCTTAAGTCAATTGAATTCTTTGTTTTCTTTATTCTAGCTTTATCAAGGAATAATTAACAGATAAAATTGTGTATATTTGAAGTACACAGCACAATGATTTGATATACATGTTCACTGTGAAATGACTACTAGTCAGTTTAATATACCTACTACCTCACATAGTTACCGTGTGTGTGTGTGTGTGTGTGTGTGTGTGTGTGTGTGTGGTGAGAACTTTAAGATTTACTCTCTTAGCATATTTCAAGCGTACAATAACTGTTAATTATGGTCACTGTGCTCCTTCCCCTGGCAGGTGGGCGGTGGGACACTCTGAGTGCGAGTGGTGGGTGGTGAAAGACTGCTGAGGGGGCGCTACAGGCTCTCACCTCCGCCCTCCCTGGCACAGGATGGTCCCGCCTCCTCCTGGCACCTTCCTGCTTCCATGCTATCTCTGAGCAATGCCCCATGGTGCATGCTGGCAGCCTCCTGCTTATAGGAGCTAATAAAGAGCTAATATGCTAATGGTCCAGTCATGATGCATTACGGCATCCTGACCATTAGCATAATAGCTCTTTATTAGTAAAGATATATATTTACCACATCTCCTTTATCCATTCATCTATCAATAGATACTTAATTCATTTTCATATCTTGGTTATCTATATATGTAAAACCCTAATATGCAAATAGACCAAATGGCAGGACAGCCAGTTGCTATGATCTGCACTGACCACCAAGGGGTCCACACTGAACTTGGCTGGCATCAACTGCGGTGGATGGTGGCGCAGGTTAGCATGGGTGTCAGACCAAAGCAGGGCACCGGTTGTCGTCATCAGGGTGAGTCTCTGGTGGTTACTGAAAATTCTTTGCTTCCACGTGCCGTGGTCCCGCTTCAGCCTTGCAGTGCCAGGGCCCCGATCACTCAGTGCCATCAGCTGTCAGCACCACGGCCCTGGTCACTTAGTGCCATCAGTAGATGTGAGCAGTGGCTGCTGGTCTCAATCGCCCCTCAGGGCTTCTCCATCTCCCCTTGCTCCTAAGAGGCGATCAGGGCAGCAGCCCCTGCTTGCACCTGCCGCACTTGTACCCACTGCTGGTGCTGGCCCCAGTCGCTCCACGCTATCAGTGGGTGTGAACGGGGCCAGCACCATCAGTACATGGGAGCAGCGGTGGCAGGAGGGACCGGGCGGAGGTGCAGAGGATGGGCCGAGACCTGTCCCGGTGCCCACTGCAGTCTCGCAGCCTACAGTTACTTTTATGGTGCACAAATTTACGCACTGGGCCCCTAGTTGTATATAATGCTGCAACAAACATGAAAATGCACATATCTCTCGGGAATACTGATTTCATTCCTTTGGAAATATACCCAGTAATTGTATTGTTAGATCATATAATAGTTCTATTTTTAATTTTTTTGAGAAACCTTCATACTGTCTTCCATAGTGGCTGCACCAGCTTACATTTATACCAACAGTGTCTTTTTGATAAAAGCCATCCTAACAGGTGTGAGGTGATCTGTCATTGTGGTTTTGATATGTATTTCCCTGATAATTAGGAATGTTGTGCACCTTTTCATGTGCTGCTGTCTTCCTTGAGACAATGCTTATTCAGGTCCTTTGCTAACTTATAATTGAACTACAGTTAACCCTTGAACAACATGGAGGTTTAGGGGTGCCGACCACACACACAGTTGAAAACCCACATGTAACTTTGACTCCCCAAAAACTTAACTACTAATAACTTACTGTTGCCAGAAACATAAACAGTCAATTAACATACACTTTGTAAAGCAAGCTAAAAGAAAAAAAGTTAAGACAGTAATAAGGAAGACAAAATATATTTGTAGTATTATACATAAATATTGAAAAAACTCTACATACAAATGGACACACACACAGTTCAAACCTATATTGTTCAATGGTCAACTGTATTTGTTTTTTTTTCTATTGAGTTGTATCCATTGAATTCTTAAACTTCATTTTTGACTGATTGATCTACTTCAGTTCCTATTAAGATGGTATATTAGCAACATAATCTGATCAATATCATAACAATGACAATAGCAGCTGAGTTGAGGTATCTTGTGCCAAATGTCCTATGCCATCATCCCATAATACCAATATGGCCCCTCTAAGATAAATATTATTTCAATGTCATAAAGGAGGCAGCCTTGCATTTGAGAGCCTTTAAGTAACGTATTGAAGGTTACCTAGTTGCTTAGGGCTGAAGCCCAAATTTGAGTATTATCATTCCATATTTCCTCACATAATAATGATCTTCAACTATTATCATAGACTAGTTATTTAACATTAGCTCTTAATTCAGTTCTTTCAGATTTTGAAAAAATTAATATAGCAATTTGAATTAAGTGACAGGTGTCATGCCTTGCACATAATTTTCAAATACTGGCTGAATTGAATAAATTTTTCTGAAATCAGAAATTTGTTTTTTAAAGTATAATTATACACACACACACACACACCACACACACGCGTATCTATTCATTAAAAAAGGTGTATCAAAATATTATCCATTATTATCTCTGAGTAGTAGATGACTGTTAACTTGCTTTTTAGTTCTCTGCTTTGTAATTTTTTCCCTACAATGAGCATGCATTTCTTTTGTTACTTCTAAAAAAGTTATTGAGTGAATAATAAAGTTTATTTCTTTTATAATTATATATCTAAGAACATAAACTACATATCTACATATAGTCACTTTACTACTGACTTAGTGAATGTCATAGCGAATAATAGTATATGCATTTATAAAGGAGTTTGTGAATTGTTTTTCATTTGAAATGGTTTGCTTCATTCCCTCTTGGACCAACATTTGTTCATAGTCCTAACTTTGGGATCTAAACCAGCCCATATTAACAAAATTGTATCTTTTTCATTTGACCTCTAAGAATCCTTATATTTTCCTCTGCTTTTCCTTCTAATTTGATTTTAAGTTTAATAGATTTATTCTTCTGAAATAAAAAATTTTTAACAAATATTTTTGAGCTAGATCTTGAGAATATAGAGGTATGTATACAAGATAAATAAGGTCTCTGCCCTCATTCATATTATTTACTTTCTTATCAAGTGTTATAACACTAATGCCTATAAGTGTCAGGCTGGTAATAAAAGTAAGTCAAATGGAGTGGACTCAAGATGATAAATGAAAACTGACACTTAGCTCATTGTTGGGGAGATAGTGCATTGGGACTGAGGACCAGGGAGTAAGCAGGACAACTAGAAAGAGGACATTGCTGCTCTAGCTCCCACTGATTATTACCAGGGAGGACATGTAGTCAGTATTACCAAATCTTACAGATTTTCCAAGAGAGGCCAGGACTCTGAATTTTACACAAAATCTCCCAGTTTTTTAATTCTGTCAGCGAATTCCAATTTTAAAATCTGGCGCCAAAAAAGTTTGTAGTCCACATTCAACTTGCAAAAGTCATCAGATTTTAGAATTTGGGAGACAGACTGTATCGAAATGAAATAAATGTTAAATAAATTATCAGGGGCTCACCTCCCTTTTAAGGATATTCAAAGCTGTTTGAAAGTGAAGTTACTGTGATCCAGGTTCAAAAGTCAGACCACTAAGTAGAGACAACAGGCAGCTGTCAAACTGGGTTAGGAACCCAGAGACTGGATTAAGAAAGAAAACTGAAATAGGATGAAAGACAAAGGGCAACATTTTATGGAACACTTGGTACGGAAAGAACTCTCTAAGTACATATCTTCAGTACCCATCTGTGCCAGTTAACCTGAATCTCCAGCTGAGAGTGGCCCACCAGTTACCCTGCGCTCAGGCTACGCACTTGTTTTATGGAGCCCTGACAAAACCAAACTTTTATTAGCTGCTCTGCAAATTATATACTTTCTGAAGGGGCCTAAAGTTAGACCTAACATGGCTTAATAAAAGAAAATATTTTTTAAAACTCCCTGTCTTGGTGAGGGTTCCCTCTTTTAACATATTCATTGCTTCCCAGTATGTGCTAGGCATTGTGGTAGGGGCTGAATTGCAGAGATAAATCAGGCTTGAAATCCCTCACCTTTACTAGTATAAACTTACTTTTGTCTCCTTCCTCTCTCAGAGGAATAGGTGTCTCTTTATCTCAGAGTCAAGAGGTCCTTCTTTCCTATAGGTCTTCTTTTCCTGTCTTCTCAGAAAGCTTGCTCCGTCCATTCTTACCCTCCACTCTTTTGTTTGTATTTTCCTCAACATAGAGGCATCTTCACGTCTCAGCATCTTGAAAAATTCACCCGCTTTTCTTTTCAGTACCTTACTACTCCCTCAAGGCTTCCCCTGCCATTCCTCCCCAGAGTCCATTGAAAATGCTCAGTCAGGTCACAAGTTAACTAACAAATTACACAGCAGGTATTTTTTTTTGGTCTTTATCTTTGCTGCATCTCTCGTTAACAGTTGACACTATTGACCACTCTATTTCTGTGCTACCACACACTCCTGGATTTCTGTCTCTTCTTTTCAGTCTCATTTGCTAACTCCTGTCTTTGTCCACATTTTATTGCCACTGTTCTTTAGAGTTCTCTTCTGGGCCCTGAAGTGATCACTCCCTTGACTTCTGCTTCAGCCTATTTGCTGGGCATTCCCAAGTCTAAGTATCACTTATTAAACTATTAAAGTAGTCACCTCTATCTGGTCACATTTTCTTCTGTTCGTCTTCCACGTGGCTAACAGAGGGGTTGTTCTAAAAATACAAGTATAATTTTATCATTCCTCCTTGTAAAAGTTTTAATGACTCCCTGTCATCATCTGCATGGTAAAATCCAAAATTTCCCTCCATGCCTGCATTCATAGGGTATTCTTAATTGTACGAAGTTCTTCATTCTTTCCTGATGATGCTGCACCATTTCTTGGCATATCTGCATGACTTGGCAGATGCTGTTCCTTTTGCATAGAATACCTTTCCCTGTCTTTGTTAGCATAGTGAGCTTTGTTTATCTTTGAAGTGTTGTTAAGCATTATCTCTGTAAAGACACTTCTGATCATTCAAGGCAGATTCGATCATTCTCTGCCTTGTATAATTTTTATTTTTCTCTGTTTTTAATACCTCCCACATTTGCTGTGTTGTAACATTTTTATGTGTTAAACTTCATTCTGGACATTAGTTTCTTTAGGTCAGAGATCATGTCTTCTTCATCTTTGGATCCCTTGTATTAAAAAGGTACCTTTCAGATAGTAGGTGCCCAGGGTTTAACGAAAGAACAAACATTTGTGCTCTCTATGAATTTACTGTGGGGCAAAAGTAAGTTTATAGTTTGAATACACAAAACAGTTTATTCTTGTATTAAACTGTTATTTTCTATATGAACAACTATAAACCTACTGTTGCACCCCCTGTACCTTGTCCTTTGGGTTTCTACATTAAAAGGAGTAATTTCAGTGCACTATGGGAAGCACCAGAAGAGAGGAATGTGTCAGGTTCTGTGACCTGGAAGAGAGAGTGGTTGGGTGATGAGGAGAAAGTCAAAGAAAGTCTTCGCAGAAGAAGACAGAGAAAGAGGGCACTGCCTTGCTATCCACAGAAAAGAAACTAGTTCAAGGTCAGTGATTGGCAATGTGTACAGTTAGAAGAGATAAGTTAAGGGCCTCTGGGTAGAATGTGGCTCTGCCATTCTTTTTCCTTGATAAAAGGGCTAAACCTCATCTTCATGTTCATGGTAGAGTGCGATAAAACCCATGTTAGTGGAAGCAGTGATACCATGACCGCCAGTGCCCCTCTGACTTTGCAGTGTGCTGTTTGCTTTCCTCTGTTCGTCGCACCCTCTAGCATCTTGATAACATAATGGTGAAGCATTCCTTGCAACTTTCTCACTGAGTGCTATTTGTTTCATCTTTGCAGCAGTTTCACCTAACTCTATGGGTGGTTTCCATGACAAAGAACACATACTTGTGTGTTTCTTTTTCTTTTAAAGACCACCAGAATATCTTTTTTTTTCTTTTTTTTAATATAAGGACACTGTTTACTTGAAGCAATTAGTACAATATGGAATAAACTAATTGATCACCATTTCAAACCCTAATTTCCCCCGCCCCCATCCAGAGGCACCTTTGAATTTGGTTCAGAATATTTTTGCCTGTATCAGCTCACCTTACCATCCAAGTTCAGTCCATTTTCCTTTTTACTGCTTTCCCAGTATCAAATAGGATTTTATACAATGTATTTCAAAGTAATACTAAAAAGTAGCTAGAAACACTCCATCAAATATAGTTGACCCTTCAGCAGGGTGGGGCTTAGAAGCGCCAACAATTGTTGCAGTTGAAAATCAGTGTATTAGTTAAGCCCCTCACATACGCAAATTCCCAACCAAGGACTGAAAATATATAACATCAGTCAGAACTTGACAAGGAAAATGCTTCTTACAATGAGAATTATGTAGTCCATTTATCTTCCCTTCTTTTAAGTATTTTATGCTATTAACAAAAGTTCATTTTATTTTAAAATTGTTGGCTATAGCCTCATCTGCTTTGAAGACTAGTGGGTCTTAAATTGTCTCTGTAACTGAAGCTGTCAGAGAGTTGGCATGTTTGTTCCAGTGAATGAGCAGTGAGCATTATTTTCATGAAAGTGCTAGGACATTTTCCTACTAACTGGCTTCCAGGAAGAAAATCTGCCTAAGAAAGCAGGTTTTTTAGAGTTCTGTTTACTTCTTTTTAATCTATTTTGGACTTCGATAAACTCTGAATTCTTAAACTGTTTTCATCTTTAGCTATTGTAGGTGGTTACATTTTGTGTCTTTTTATTGTTATTTTGTTTTTGACTATATTCATTTAAACCATTTATTCATATCTCAGTTTAGACTTCCACAATTTCAGTGAATATTTTTTTTCTGGACCACTAAACATTGTTATTTGTTAAAAATAAGAATAAGAATAAACCCTATCAAAAATGCATACAGTGAGAGTATGCCATGTGGGTTCAGATCTATGATCCTTTGACCTCAGTGATGGGTCATTAAGGTCATGTCTGACTCCATGAATATTAAGAATACCTACATATACTGGATATTCACTTTTTCTAATAACCCATTAAGAATTTTTTAATTTCTCTAAACCACTTCATCTGCAAGAGAGAGCAGATCAGATATATTCCAAGGGCTTTCAGCTTATACCACCATGATCTCTCATTAAATTGTAATATGAGCACCCACTGAAAATTATTGCCAAAGAAGCCATAGTTATCAATAGGTTTTAAGGTAGCAGATGGTTGAAACTTAGAGTGTAAACTGCATTTAATCTACTTATATTATTAATACATGTTTCTTTTTGCGTAAATTTCACCAGTTTGCTATATTCTTTGAAAGCAAAACTTTTATTTTTACTGTCAAGGGAAGTACTCTGTAGTTCAAGTATTTGAAAATGTAATGATCAACTCTCTCCTGGTTGGTCTATTCATTCTATTCACACCCTTCATAATTTCATACTCTTACCACAGTTATCCTCTGTCCTTACCCACTTATTTCCCTATCCATTGCCCCTTTCTAGTTCCCAGAGTCATTTTAATAACTCTCCTCTGAATCCTTTTTTTACATATATTTTTATTGATTTCAGAGAGGGATGGAGAGGGACAGAGACAGAAACATCAGTGATGAGAGAGAATAATTGATTGGTTGCCTCTTGCACATTCCCCTACTTGGGATCAAACCTGTAACCCGGGCATGTGCAGGTGAACTGAACTGAACCTCGGGTGAACTGAACCCGAGACCCTTCATTCTGCAGGCCAACACTTTGTCCACTGAGCCAAACCAGCCAGGGCTTTCCTTTGAATCTTCTCCTGATATATTTTATCTTTTTGAGGTAAGTGATCTGAATTACAGTGTATTTCAGATGTAGGTTTTACTGAGGCCTTACACATGGATAGGATAGTGTTGTTTTGCTTCCTACAGTTGTCTTTAGTTGCCATTTTATGGAAAGCGTTAAGTTTTGCCAGTTTTTACCTTTTGATTGAATATTTTAGTGTTCACCTTCAAATCGTCTGAAGAAAAGAAAGTGCTTCTGTATAAAGCTGCTAGTGATTGCTCAGTATCTTCCTTAAAGGTGCTTAGAAATCATACACACAAAGTAAAACTCTTACAGTTCAAGGTTTCCCTGAAAAAGTGTTACATGTCTGCTTCTCTTAAGAGATAATCACCTTACACTGGTGAGAAACAACGTATTTAGAGGGACCTGTGCCAAATGCTTCGTTGGAGCTTGTTGTTTGGGTTGACTAAGATTAAGGCAGAAAATGATCAGTGATCATTTTACCTATATGACTAGGAAAATACTTTGTGCCGACACTTTTTTAAGCACTTTGCATTTGTTGACCTGTGAGGTAGATATTATTCCAATTCTCCAGATTAGAAAATGTGAGTACAGAGCTACACACACCCAGGGTCAACCAGCTAGTTCGTGTTCATAATTGAAATCCAGCAGTCTAATTCCCAAGCCTTCCTTCTCAGTGGATTCTGTGTGTTTTCATATATATGACTAGTGGTCCAGTGCACAAATTTGTGCACATTGAAAGGAAATTAGGAGAAATATTTTAATATCACTATTCACCCTTTCTCTATAATAGAAGTGTCAACCAAATTCATGATTGACAATGACTGATCGAAACACACATCTGTGATTGGTGCCAGTGAAAGCTTTGTATATATCACACATGCGTGAGTGAACTTAGCCTTTTATGTATGTACTTGAGGTCTGGTGCATGAAATCCATGCACTCAGGGGGAGGTCCCTCAGCCTGGCCTGCGCCCTCAGGGGGATGTCTGATTGATGACTTAGGAGTGGGCCTAAGCAATCAGTCTGACATCCTTAGTGCTGCTGCAGAAGTGGGAGAAGCTACTGCCACTGCCGGTGCACTTGCCAGCTGTGAGCTGGCTTCTGGCTGAGTGGAGCTCCCCCTATGGGAGCACACTGACCACCAGGGGGCAGCTGTGGCATTGAGCGTCTGCCTTCTGGTGGTCAGTGCATGTCATAGCAATTGGTCATTCCACTGTCAGGCCAAATCCAGCTCTCTGACATCCCCGAGAAGTCCCAGATTGCAAGAGGACACAGGCCAGGCCAAGAGACCTCACTGGTGCATGATTGGGGCCAGGGGGGACATGGGAGGTTGGCCAGCCAGGGAAGGACTGCAGGAGAGCTTTAGGTAATGTCTATCCTGCCTTGCTCAGTCCCGATTGGCCGGATTTCAGCAGCAAGCTAAACCTACTGGTTGGAGCATCTGATCCCTGGTAGTCAGTGCATGTCATAGCGACTGGTCAACTGTCTGCCCCTTGGTGGTCAGTGCATATCATAGCAAGTGGTTGAGTGGCCTTAGCATATCATTAGCATATTACGCTTTGATTGGTTGAATGGACGACAGGACACTTAGCATATTAGTCTTTTGTTATATAGAATAGGATAGGATAAACTTGCTTAATTAGACCTGCTTTCTGATGTAGCTAAACTTTTTCCAGCCCAGTGAAGCACCCCAACTTCTCTTTCAGATAATTGTCAGCAACACAGCAGTAAATATCAACACGAAGCAGATGATTATTGTAGATCACACAGGGAGAACAAAGGGTAAAATATTTAACTGCAGCAGTGTTTGATTATATTCTGTGCAGTGAGAAAACCTAAAGTCATTGCAAGGTCCATCATTTCTTTTTTCAGTTGGGTTAAGTTTCTAAATCTCCATTTTACGGCTAATGAAAAAAGAATAGGATTCCACTGAGTCTCCTATCTATGTGCTCCAGGACTTCTGTGAGGATCAAATGTTCACAGACATTTGGTTAAAGTGTGGAATGTTTCCACCTGACAAGAAAGCAAGTCATGTTCCTGGGCTGAAGAAACTGCAGGGAAACCAGTTGTCACTAGGGAGAGGAAGCCAGGCGTTGCTATGTGATGTCATTACTCAGCACCCACAGTGACCGTTCCTGGGCTGGACTGGCTTGGGGGCTGCATTTTGTGCTGTGGGGGGTCTTGGCAGTGTTGGCTGCAATTTGGTGGGTTGTCATTCCTGGGTGGTGACGGGGCCTGTGTCCCACTTGGGGGAAGCTGGTTTATTGGTGCCAGGTCCGTGGTGCCAGCCAGTGCGTGTCATGGCAGCTCCTGTGTTGAGCATCTGCTCCCTGGTGGTCAGTGTGCATCAGACCAACCAGTCGGACGGTCAGTACTTAGCATATTAACCTTTTGTGTATATAGATTGCTGATTTTTTTAAGAAAGCAGTAACTTAGCCCAGTCTATTTGCTAATATCCTTAAGTTTTCTTACTTTCTTTCCCTCCAGTTCCTACAAAGGGCGTAAGAAAAATTTTACATGATGTGCGTGCGATATTGGTAAAATGCCAGTAACTCATTTCTAATCATTTCTTCTAAAACTGGATAAAGAAATAAGATTTGTGAACAAAAACTTGAAAAGCATCCTTACCAATGCCTTGGTGGTCAGAGAGGTCCCACTTCTGCAACAAAGTATATTCAAATCAGCTGTTTGAATTTCAGAAACCTGAAAAAAGATTGGTCCTCAGAGCACATAGGAGGGTTTGTAGGTAGCTCAGTGTAAGCACTACCAACTGCACTTTGAAAAATTCTCCGTTTTAAGCTTTACCATCGTAGCCTTTATCTCCGACGTCCCCGTGTTACCGGGTGAGTGGTCAGTGGTGCTAGTACACACCCAAGGATTCTCGTCTAAAACCTGTTCTGTTTTTGCAGTGGATAGCCTGCTGAAATACACTGGCTATGGGAATGCTGCAGGACTGTTGGCGGCCAGGGGCCTCTTGACTGGAGGAAGAGGAGATAATTGGTACTCAGAGGACGAGGACACAGACACTGAAGAATACAAAAATGCAAAACCAAAGTATAGTATCAAGTTTCTTTTCACCTAATTCTGTGCCTTTGAGTGGGTTATTTGGCTTTCACTTCCTTTGTCTCTCATTTTCCAAGTGTTTTTTTTTTTTTCTTTTGTGGATTTGGGAACTTTCCATTTAATAGTGTTTTCCGGGGCAGTTTCATTGCTCATGCCTTAGGGCAGTGGTCACCAGCCTTTCAGACCCACAGACCACCAGTGGTCCACAGACCACCGGTTGGTGACCGCTGCCTTAGAGAGTGTCTTCAAGTGATTAAGGATAATAATTGCAAGGAATGTTCTGCTGCATAATTATTTTCAACATGCTCATTACCCCGTCCCAAGAAATAAGAGAGATGGTGCTTTTATGTATCTACTGTCATATATTTTAAAAGTATCGTTCCTTCCTTTTTGCTTCCTTTCCATAGGTTGGGATTTTAGAAGGTGTAACCAAGACTGAGTATTTAGGTTGGTTATTTGATACTTCATTGGTTCTCAGAAAGCTAAATATAGTTTCCATACATTCTGATCTTCCCTCTTGCATCAAAGCCCTTATGAGTCAATAAAGCAACAAGGCACATTGCAAGCAAAATTAAAGAACTTTGGCTCCACAGTAAATTTTACTCAAACATTGAGGGAATTACCTCTGAGCAGATGCATTAGTGCTCTGAATAGGCAAGCAGAGACTCCTCGAGTCCTCCCTGAGTCAGTGCTTACAAATCAGACACTAATTCTCCTCTGTCCCAAACAAACCATCTCTGCTTCCTGGCCTTCCCTCGCCATCCTTTTCATCTTCCTCTCGACCCCCATCCCAGGTAGGTTCCTTAGTTTCCACGTACTAGGAGTTGTTTGAGCTCAGATTCCTGGTTTTTGTTACTGAATGTTAAAAGGGTAACTGCCTTTTGGCATCATTGATGTTGACATGCTATATTTTCTACTGATAAGTCTTTTAGAGTGTGATGTGAGTCATGTTGTATTTGGTCAAAGACAGAAAATCATTATCGGAAAAATTAGCCCTCCCCCCCCCTTTTTTAGTACACATTATATCCTATTGACATGAAAGTAATGGATTGTGAGAAGGTAAAAGGGGGAAGGACTAATTAGGAATTCTATTGCCCATATTCTCAGCAAATTGGTCTGAGCGGGTAACATTACTTTTAGCAGCCCCGTGCTATCGGCCTCAGCAGGATATTATAGAATATATCTCCTCCCCCAAAAAAGGCTTTGGGGAGAAATGCTAGCAGTAAGTTCTTAAGACTGCCACCATTTAGATGTTATAATTGGGTATCTCTATCAACTATTTGAAGACAAGACAGAGAAATCATACTTTAATCTTACCCTAATTATATATAATTTAATTATAAAGTGGTCTTGCTCACTCTTGTTTTTTCCATTCTATAAATTTTCATAATACTTTAATGTTTTATATTTCTCCATTTGAAACATGAAAATATACCAGTCGCATGTTAAAGGAAGATAGAAATTACCTCAGGCATTCTTTGTGCCTCAGGGATGTTGACACAGTCAACTTAGACAACTCTTGAGTACTTGTGGATGGTCGGTATTGTTGCAGCTCAGCGTGTATTGTTGCTTTTGGTTGGTAGATGATTTCTGTAATGGTAATGGCCATTAATATCTAGCAAGCACCAGAATGCTACTGTAACAAGAAAGAGCTCAGAGAAAATACAGGAACACTGGGTCTCTTCCAGAGGTATGGGAAATAGACATGCTAGATTTCAGAAGAACAGTGTTTAAGTCAAAGACCAGGAGGTTTGATATTGTTACTGTCTTTGCTTTCTGTCATAGGAGATTCTGTACTAGTTCTTGGGCCTTACTTCCCTAATCTTTAGCCTTTGGACCTAGCCTACATTGTTAATAGGAATGGTGTCTTATGGTCAGAATAGTCACCATTGTGAAATGTTGTGTTTCTTAAACATTACTCATGACAAGTATAAATATTTCCCATCTGTTTTTGTTCTTTCTTATATCTTCCCTACTTTTAGGTGAAACATGGTAGTGGGATGTTTGTTAAAATTCTTATCTAGCCAAAACCGGTTTGGCTCAGTGGATAGAGCGTCAGCCTGCGGACTGAAAGGTCCCAGGTTCGATTCCAGTCGGGGGCATGTACCTTGCTTGCGGGCACATCTCCAGTAGGGGGCGTGCAGGAGGTAGCTGATCGATGTCTCTCTCTCATCGATGTTTCTGATTTTCTATCCCTCTCCCTTCCTCTCTGTAAAAAATCAATAAAATATTTTTTTTTAATTTAAAAAAAAATTCTTATCTAGATGGTCCTTGTGGAAGTAGTGATGAATAAAGTACTTTCCAGGTGAGATAAATAGTCCTTTGTGCTCTAGGCATGATCCACAGAGCCTGGAGAACTTTTTCCCTAAAAGCTGTTATGAAAACTTTTATCAATCTAGTGGAACTTATAAAATCTGACAGGATTGCTTCCTCCCCTCCCCTCTGATTATCCTTCACCAGTCAGTGTTCCTGGGATCAGCGTCTAGGTTTCTTATGATACATTTATTTAGTATTGGCAAAGGCAGAGAAATTGCCCCTCATGCAGTTGGCCCTTATCCCGTCGTAAGAAAATGTAAGTGGATTCTGATTAATGCACCAAGGTAACCTGTAATCCTTTAGTGGAATCTGAAACCAAGAATTGTATGAAGCTTACATTCAGGCTGTGGGAGACAGTTAATATCACAAAAGTCCTTTTTGTGTCAAAATAAATGTATTTAATGGACTGGAAATGGCTTTCTGTAATTAGCACATTTAGGCGGGATACACTCATTGAATCAGGTTACATGCCACACAGGTTGTTGATGTATGTTTAGCCATGTTTGTTAAAAGGTTTCATATAAACTTTGGTATTGTATCAAAGAGAAACCAAATCTCTAAATTCTAATTTTATACCTCTGAGCATGGAGGCGCCTAAACTGTCTATGTGATATAACTGACTGATATGGTGTATACATAACTGCAAACATCAATCAAAATATGTGTATCTAATGACATTTGGCTCATTGTAGACCAGTGACTTTCAGGGTGGCTTAGGAGCCTAGGAGCCCAAAGAGGTGTCTTTAAAGAACTTCTGTACAGAAGGCCAGAGTGGGCAGAACTTTAAGATACCTCCTTACACTCTTAATACCCCCACTGATTCAGATCACATTCAGAAGCTTAAAATCATTATACTAACCTACTTGGGTATTGCCTTCTGGACTATATTTCTCTGAGCAGTAACTCTGTCAGCATCTGTATTGACAGTTTTTTTTTAGCAAAAAAGTTTTTTTTCTTTTATTTGTCAAGGTTTATTATGCTACTTGAAGTCAGATCCCATATAAATGTCTCCTTATATCAGGGCTATACATGAAAGATCTTTGTTTTTAATATTTGTTGAAGTAGCCAAAATCAGTTTGGCTCAGTGAATAGGGCGTCAGCCTGTGGACTGAAAGGTCCCAGGTTCGATTCTGGTCAAGGGCATGCACCTTGGTTGTGGGCACAACCCCAGTAGGAGGTGTGCAGGAGGCAGATGATCGATGTTTCTCTCTTGTCAATTTTCTAACTCTCTATCTCTCTCCCTTCCTCTCTGTAAAACAAACAAACAAACAAAAAACATATATATAAAATATATTAAATATATATATATTTGTTGAAATAAATGAGCCAGAAATCAGGACTTGGAAGATTTTTCCCTTTTGCCTAGTTTGGGCTGTGATGGCATATTTAGATAAGATAGATTTAAGTACCATTTCTAGGAAGTAGAATTTATTTACTGTAAGCCATTATGAAATACAAGCTACATTCAGATCTCTAGAACAGTAGTTGCCAACCAGTAGTCCATGGACCATTGGTGGTCCGTGAGGTCCTAAAGGTTGGCGACCGCTGCTCTAGAAGGTCAGAATTGAGAATAAAATCATTGCTGCTTCTGCATTACACTGGGTTCTGTAAGTTTACCAGCTTTTGAGATATTTGCAACCCCACCAGTTTTGTACTTTCATAACTGAATTCTCTATTTTTTATTTTATTTTTGTGTTATAATTTGGGTAAATGGCCAGCAAGAGGTCAGTTGTATTAGATAACTACATTGTTGCTACCCATTTCATTTCCTATAGATTTACAACCATAGTTTCTATATCCTTTATAATAAAGGATATCAGTCTTAATCCAAAACACTCAACATCGGAAACACTAAGAAAGCACTATAATTTCAAAAGACATTGTGGAGGTTTTTTTAATTGCCTAGATGCAGTATAGTATCTCTATATATACATATATGTATTCAGTATGTTTATTTGTATGGTTGCTACACGATAGACACTTAGTAAATCTTTGGTAAACAGTGAAGAGAGTGACCACACACACCATAGTTCTTTGCACTGCTAATGGACTTCAAAAACTTGGATTAAGATGTTTCATAATTTACCATCTTGTTTATTGTAGAACCACGATTCTATTTTTATGGTCATTCGCAAACTACTTGAGACATTTTCAGCCATTAATTGATGTCTCTGGCTGAATAGATCTATAGGAAATTGCTCCAAATACATAATGGTTGCATGGCTTCTTTCGTTAATGAAGATTGCAGAGGCCCCTCTTGGGTGATGACTTAACTGAATAGAGTAAGCTTACTACATCCTCCAAGGCCTTTGGGCTTGCTTCTTTCTTAGCAAGTGGCTCACTTATGCTAGTAATAGCTGGTATTTATTGTGTGGTATGTGCAGGTACTGCTCTAAGAACTTTCCTGATAGTACCTCATTTAACTTTCAGAGTAACCCTTTGGAATAGAGTTCTCCCCAGTTTATAGAAGAGGACACTAAAGCTCAGTGATGTCAAGTACTTGTGTAGAGCACATAGTTCATGAGTTATCAGGTGGCCTGACTTCAGAGCTATGGTGTGTGTTTTTTTTTGGGGGGGAGAGGGAGGGTGTGGTTGAAGTAGGCAAAGCAAGTTTTATTGTGCTCTTCACTTTGCCTTCTTATTTGGGGGGTAAAATATACATGCTATAAAATTCACCATTTTAGGAACCATATATAGGTGAAATCATATACAATATTTATCCATTTTTGACTGGCTAATTTAACTTAGAATAATATCTTTAAGATTCATTCATATTGTAGCATGTGTCAAAATTTCCATCCTTCTTAAGGCTGAATGACATTCCACTTGTATGTACATGTTATTTAACCATTCTTCTGTCAGTGAAGATTAAATTGTATCCACCTTCTGTTCTATCCTCCTAGCTGATAAAGAGGGAATATGCTGATTGACTATCACGCCCTCAAAGATGGCAGCATCCACAGCCACAAGATGGCTGTGCCCAGTCCCCTCAGCCCTGCCGGGGCACCAGGCATGCGGCACATCTGGCCTGCCACTAGGCGGGTCTGGCCGCTCCACATGCCTGCCTCCAGAGTCCCCCAGCCGCCCAGGGCCAGGCCAAGGCTGCAATGCCAGCAGTGGCAGCAGCAGAGGTGTGATGGGACATCGCCTTCCCCTAACCACTGGGTTGCCTCCCGCCCCTGAGGACTCCCGGACTATGACAGGGCCTCTAGTTGTGAATGCTGCTGTGAAATGGGTATACACATATCTATTCAAGTGCTTTCACTTCAGATATAGATATATAACTGATCAGCTGCACGCCCCACTACTGTGCATCAAGCCCAAAACCTTGGCATGTGTCCTTGACCAGAATCGAACCCAGGACTCTTCAGTCAGCAGAAAGATGCTCTATCTGCTGAGCCAAACCCACGAGAATCCAGCTTTCACTTTTTTTGGGTAAATACCCAGAAGCAGAATTGTTGGATCAGTGTTTATGTAAGTCTCTGTTTAAATTTTTTTAAGCTTTCATTTGATATATCTTTGTAGTTCAGATTATTACAATTGTTCCTCTTTTTCCCCCTCCCCCAACGCTCCCCTCCACCTGGCTCCCACCCCTCCCTCTGCCCTTACCTCCTTGCCCCCATTATCTTCATCCATAGGTGTATGATTTTTGTCCAGTCTCTCCCTGCACCCCCCTCACCTTTTTCCCCTCGAGAATTGTCAGTCCACTCCCTTTCTATGCCCCTGATTCCATTATATTCACCAGTTTATTCTGTTCATCAGATTTTTAATTCACTTGATTTTTAGATTCACTTGTTGATAGTTATGTATTTATTGTTCATAATTTTTATCTTTACCTTTTTCTTCTTTCTCTTAAAGAATACTGTTCAGCATTTCATATAATCCTGATTTTGTGGTGGTGAACTCCTTTAGCTTTTTCTTATCTGTGAAGCTTTTTATCTGCCCTTCAATTCTGAATGATAGCTTTGCTGGCTAATCTTGGTTATAGGTTCTTGCTATTTGTCACTTTGAATATTTCTTGCCACTTCCATCTGGCCTGCATAGTTCCTGTTGAGAAATCAGCTGACAGTCCTATGGGTGCTCCCTTATAGATAACTGTTTTTCTCTCGCTGCTTTTAATATTCTCTCTTTGTCTTTTGCTCTTGGTATTTTAATTATAATGTGTCTTGGTGTGGTCCTCTTTGGATTCCTTTTGTTTGGGGTTCTATGCACTTCCTAGACTTGTAACTTTATTTCTTTCACCAGGTGGGGGAAGTTTTCAGTCATTATTTCTTCAAATAGGTTTTTATTATCTTGCTCTCTCTTTTCTTCTGGCACCCCCATAATTCTGATGTTGGTACACTTGAAGTTGTCCCAGAGGCTTCTTACACTACCTTCAAATTTTTGGATTCTTTTTTCTTTTTGCTTTTCTGGCTGAGTGTTTTTTGCTTCTTTGTATTTCAAATCTTTGACTCGATTCTTGCATTCCTTTAGTCTGCTGTTAGGTCTCTAATAATATTTTTTATTTCAGTCGGTGTATATATAATTTCTAGTTGGTCCTTTTTTATCTCCTCTTGGGTCTCGCTAAATTTATCCATCTTTTCTAGGAAATTCTTGGAAAACCTTATAACTGTGGTTTTGAACTCTATATCCAGTCATTTGTTTTCCTCCATTTCTTTCATTTGTGATCTGTTCCTTTGTCTCCACATTTTCGCTGCTTCCCTGAGTTGGTAGGGTAGCTTTTTGTGCTAGGTGTCCTATATGGCCCAGTAGCTCCGCCTCCCCAGTTACCTGAGGTGGTCTCTCTTGGTACACCCCTTTGTGGACTGTGTGTATTTAGCCTTATTGTAGTTAAATCTTGATTGTTGTTATCACTCGGGGAAATTGACCTCCAAGCCAATTGGCTGTGAGGATCAGCTGTGTCTACGCCAGGAGAACTTCTGTGCTAGAGTCAGTCTTATGAGACAAGACTTGCAAAAGCCTTGGTGTTCAGCTTAGATGGGGCAGAGTCTCAGGGCTGAGCAGTCAGCCTTGACTTCCCATTAGCCCTGCCCTGTGCAGCCCTTGGGTCTCAGTGTCCCTCGGTAATCCCTGCAGCCCTCTCTGTGCACTTGCGCTCACGTGCTTCCAGATCTCTGCCTTTCCGGCTCCCCTGAGTTTCCATGCGCTCCAGGGACCCATAGGAGTCTGGATCCCCAGGGTCTCACCTGAAACTGGGGTTCAGTGCAGTCAGAAGTGGATTTCAGCGCAGTTGGGAGGTTCCATCTTCTTCCCACTAGAGAAAGCCAGCAGTACAATCAGCAGTCAGCCATCTGTGTGTGCACTTGTGCTTGCACTTCTCCAGACCTCCGCCTTTCGTGGCTCTCGTAAGTTTCCATACATTCCTCCCTTTTCACAACAGTCCAGACTCCCCCCATATGAGTCTTGCCTGGAATTGGGGTTCAGTGCAGTTGGGATTTTCCATCTCCTTCCCACTATAGCAGTGGTTTTCAACCTTTCTAATTCCACGACCCTTTAATACAGTTCCTCATGTTGTGGTGACCCCAACCATACTTCATAACTGTAATTTTGCTGTTGTTATGAATTATAATGTAAATATCTGTGTTTTCCTATGGTCTTAGGCGACCCCTGTGAAAGTGTCATTCGACCCCCAGGTTGAGAACCACTGCACTAGAGGAAGCCAGCTAGGCCCTCTGTGACTCTTTTCTACAGGTGTGTCTCCATACCTCAGCTTTTCGCAGCTCCTCTGAGTTTCCGTGAGCCCCCCTCTTTCCTTCTAGTTGTAGAATTTCCACTCAGCCAGCTTTCCTGTGGTTCTGGATGATGTCCATTCTTTTAGCTGTAGTCTTGAAATTGTTGTGCGAGGCAGCAGTTTAGGTGTTTACCTATGCTGCCATCTTGGTTTCTCTTCTCTATGTTTAAATTTTTGAGGAACTGCCATATCATTGACATATCTTACTGTCTCACCTTTTCCAAGTCTTTACTCAAATATCATCTTAGTGAAGCCCGTTCTGTACACTTAATAAAAACTGTCACCCCTCCACATCACACTTCCTTACATGGCTCCTGTTTTCTTAGCACTTGTAATATACCACACAGTTTACTCATGATGTCGGTATGCTCCCGGAGATTAGACTTCTTTGTGTCTGTTTTTGTCCATTGAGATATCCCCAGAATAGTGCCTGGCACACAGTAGGCACTCAGTAGACTTTCGTTGAATAAATTCGTTGTTTGATGTGTTGAATAAACTTTTTGAGTCAGTCAGCCTCTCTCAGCATTGAGACACCAGATGATGTAGGTGGCTGTCCTCAGCAAGCCCAGCTTGCAGCTGGGGAGTGGGCGCCAGGGAATGGAATTCAAGAACATGAGGATACGGTAAAGTTCCACTCTGCTCTGTTGTTTGTGGGGACACATATTCTGGGGAGCTTTTCCTGGAAAAACATTTGTAGCTTCATTGGCAGATAGGGTCTCCTTTCCCACTCTTCCTGTCCCCTTTCTTTTTAGTCTGGGTTCACACATGCCTTTTCCTAAAACCCTGGTTTTTCCCAGAGATTGCCAATTGTAAGCCCATAGGTTAGGTTTAGACCACAGGTAGGTTCTGCTCGACTTCCCCATGTTGCATTGGTAATTTGGGTTTTGTGTGTTTTTTTTAACTTTATATCGTACTGCTTAAAATTATTACTTGCCAGAATGTAGAATTCAAGTATTTCATGTGGGAATTTGGATTTTCAGCTCCTTTGTAAAAGTGGAAGTTTCTGATAACATTCTTGCATGGCAGTGGAGTTGGGGTGGTTCCCTTCATACAGGCAGAGTCCCTTGGTGTGACAGCATAGCCTTTTTGTTCAGCTTACCTGCCGGGCTCTGTAAGGGTGGAGCTTTACAGCCCATTCTTCAGCCAGAATGCTGAGTAAAATTTAAGCCACACTTTTTAGAGACTGAAGTTAACTTTCATGTAGCTCAGGAAATTTTTAACGGGTCTTTTTTGCTAAGTGACCTAGTGCTATTGATGACCAAATGGAACAACAATTTTAAGAAAAAGCAAAAGCCTTGAAATGTATTTCAACTTTTATGCATGTTTATTATTTGCTCATACTTTTTAGTACATCTTAATAATTTCATCTCTAGGCTCATACAGCTGTGGTCAGTTCATATAAGGGCCTAATAAAATACAAAATTCTCAATGAAATACCACAGATAAGAGTTTAGATATTTCTTGTTATCTAATTGGAAGACAAACAATCAGAGGGTTAGAGTGCTGGAAAGAGGAGGGAAGGAAGCAGGAAAAAGGTGGAGAAAATCATGGTAAATATAAAGTTACCCAATAAAATATCCACCACGATTAGTGTACTTGAAGTATCTTAAGACTCAGCATCTTTGAACAAAATAAAACGAACCCCAGAATTTCATACGGTTATTAAGTTCCTAAAACTAAAACTAAGTCGCATACTCTACTATTTGAGGTTATAAGGTGGCAAGTGTTTACGCAACTGAAAATAACCTATTTTATGGAAACTGACATCATTGTTGTTGTGACTGTTTGTTTTCTATTCTTCTCTTGGTAGGGAAACTGCATACCACTAGTGTGAAGTGGAGAGCAAGAGAGGAGACAGTGTCCCTGTCTGCCTCCTGCCCCCAGCACACTGCCATTTTTCCCTTAAGAGGGTGGCATAGCTCCTGTTGTTTTCTGTGGCATTGTTTACATTGATGGGGGGTGTTTTTGTAAAGGAAAAAATGAAACCTGAATCCCTGGAGTGACTTTGGGGGGATTGGAATGTTTTACTCCATGGGTAAAGGATGGTAAATTCCTACTCCATAAAAATGAATTTCTAGCTACTATTTTTATGTTCAGTGAGCAAAGGATTTTGTGATTTTAGTACCTAATTTCAGAGCAAGCCATTAAATCATTTTAGCAGCACAGAACTTGAGGTCAGCTTACGGAAAACAGACATCATTTCCATTAAGCCGTTAAAAGAACCAAGAAAACAATCCAATGTGCTCTGACCCGGGAATGCATGTCCTGACCTTTGATGCTGTGGTGGCCACCATCCCACAGAGCTGCCAGGGTGTCCTGCCACACCTCTCCCTGAGGCACACGGTGTCTTGTGTAATGTCATCAGATTCTAAAGCAGTCTGGAGCGGTGATTTTAAAAACCAGGCCCACAAAGACCTTTATGAGAGAAGCCTTCACTCAGGACACAAGATGAGCAGATACAGTTAATGTATCTACTACCTTCCCGCATACTTTGTTCCAAGAACTGATTTCCTTTGTTTGCTTGAGAAGCGGCATGTGCCTACAATAAGTACTTTTTACTTATCATTTAGAAGACTAGTTGTTTTTCTGAGTTAGCAGGCGGCAGTAGAGAAACCAGTAAAAACATGTCTCGTTATATGCCTAAGCAAATAATAGGTGGGTGATGGAATTACATTTTCATTGTGGCATCTGGATACCTCTTAAGAACTCTGTAGTTCTCGGAATCCTTGTCTGGGTCCTCTTTGTTCTCGATTTTTGGGAAAAAATGATGACCCCATTCAGTATTTTTGTTAATGGCCACTTAACTAGAGGACTTTTTCTCTTCTTTTATGAGCACCTGGAAAAAAAAAGAAAAGGAGAGGCAATAATAGTGCATTACGAGTGTCTGAAGTAGGCACTCTAGCCCAGTGGTTCTTAACTCATTGTATATCAGAATTATCTGAAAAACTTAAGAACATACTATATAATAATCCTATATAATAAAGCGGTAATATGCAAATTGACTATCACTCCAACACACAAAATGGCTGCCCCCATGTGGACACAAGATGGCCACCATAAGATGGCCAGCAGGGGAGGGCAGTTAGGGGCATTCAGGCTGGCAGGCAGGTGAGTGGTTGGGAGCCAACAGTCCTGAATTGTGAAAGGGATGTCTGACTGTCCGTTTAGGCCTGATCCCTCAAGGGGTTCCAGATTGGAGAGGGTGCAGGCTGGGCTAAGGGACACCCCTCCTCTCCTGTGCATGAATTTCTCTAGTATAGACATGTACATACATACACACACAGAGAGACAGATTCAGTTCTCTTTAAAGTTTCCCAAGTGATTCTAATGTACAGCCAAGGTTAAAAATCCCTGGCAAGCCTGAGGGTTTCAGACTGTTCACCTTTTCAGCATCAGGTTCCTGAAAGTGTCTTAGAAAATACCTTAAGAGTGCAGACAAATAGAGGAGGCTCTTGGCTATGCCTGTCTCTTCTGTCTGAGCACTTCCAACTTTTGTCTACTTTATATAGTGGCCCTCTACCTAGGGTTTCATTTGTTAATGGCCACTTACCTAGAGGACTTTTTCCACTGCTTGGAAGGGAAAAAGATTTTTTAACCACAGCTCTAGACATAGGTCTTATGCAAGAATGGCAAGACAGATGTTTTAGATCCAGTTTTTGAGGAGAGTGAGCACTGAATTCTTTCACAAGAATCTGCATGTCATGTAGCCTCTGAGGAATTCAGCAAAAGGAAATGAAATCTGGTAGTAGATAATGGTACCGGTGGCCTAACCCTTACTCCAGATGAGAAAGCCCAGGTCAGTAAAGTTCACTTGCCCGAGTAGAAGCCCGCCACCAGAGAACCTGATTAATCCCCACGTCCTTGTTTGGGCCCACGTGATTTTTTTCTGTTGAGACTGGCATCCTAACCTCTAGTTTACTCCAGTCGTAGCACACCACATTGCTCATATTCAACCAGTTCTCTCACTCGCTTATCCTGAAGGCCTGGTCCCTGAACGCATTTGTGTTTGCAGACCCTATAAAGCAATTTATTAGCAATTTGCTATTTGCGGGGATATTTCATTTGATCATTAAAAGCAAGCCATCTGTACTTGGCTAGTACAAAATGCTATAATTGCTTGTCCTTTCCTCCAGAAACATATTAAACTTACAGATATTTAGCAGCCATTGGAAGAATTACCTTTTATTTCACTTTCTTAAAAAATGTGTGTCTTTTATCTAAGAGGATAGCTTGTTTGGTATTAGAACTTCATTATGGAACGTATTCATTCTAAGTATTTTATTAAATCTATTTCCAGAAAGCCAGATGGGGTATACCTGTCTCTTGGTAGGCTACATTTCATTTTTATCTAGGTCAGATCAAATCTAATTAAAATTGTTCTTCTGCTTTATCTTTTATTATTTAAACACTCATTGCCTTCTGTGGTCTCACTAATGGACTAATTTCCTGAGATTATAATTTGGCATGCTTTCATTTTCAGATTCCAGCCTATCATCATTTTTCCTAATTTTTTTTAGGTATTTGTTTTATGCTGTATCACAAAATAAATTTCTCCCTCTCTTGAATCATTTTTCCCCTTATAATTAATGAAAAAGGTGTGCATCCAAGGATATTTACCCTAAATACCCAATCAAATTTCATATTTTTAAAAAGCAGCCGGGCCTTATTTTTTTAAGTTGGCAAGTTAGTTTTACTTTTTGAAAAACTATAGTTAATACTAGGAAAGTAATTTAAAAAAAAAAATTCCTAAGCAGTTCTATACCATAAAATTCAATTATTGCCAATTTTTTGGCAACTATACTCTTTCTTATTATAACTTACAACTTGGACCAGCAAAGTATAGAAAGAGCATAATTTTAAAACATACAGCATAACTTTTTTTTCTTTTTGTAGCATTAATCTTATCACTGGTCATTTAGAGGAACCAATGCCAAACCTTATAGATGAAATGACAGAAGAACAAAAAGAATATGAAGCCATGAAACTTGTCAACATGCTTGATAAACTTTCCAGGTATTGTATTCCCATCCATTTTTTGCTTGGTTTCTACAAATGTTCTATTTCTTCGCCTCTCTCGCTGAGAGTTACCATAGAGCAGCAGCTCTGGAAAGCCACGCTGATTGGCACAGGGTGGCCCTGGCAGCAGCAGTTAGCGCTCTCGGCTCCCCTGTCCCCTGCCTGTGCCTCTGGATACGCACTCTCAAACAGTCACACTCTCCAAGGTGGGACAGTAACTGCTAGGTCACCGTGACATTTAACCAACTAACCTCCCTGTCTTCAAAAAGATACCGAGTTAGGTTCAGTGATTTTGCCGCTTCTTGTATTTTTGTTTTGGTCTGTTTTGGTTTTTTGTTTCAACTCATGATGCTTTTTTTTTTTTTGCTTTTTTGATGAAACCAAGAATTCTAAATTGTCATGCACTCAACAAGAAAAAGTGAAAAGGGATAGCTCAAATGAAGGCTTTTCTGAAAGCAGGCGCTTGCATTAATTAGGGGCTCGAAAAACAGTCTCCCCTTCCCTTCTGGCTCCACATCTTCTCCTCCAAAAATATTCAGTTTGGAAAATAATTAAATCAAATATATACTAATCAGCAACTAGTTATCTTAGAGGAATTATTAGAAAATATTAATTCCTTTCACACTTGCCTGAATTGCTTATTTTCCAACCACGCATTGAGTCACTTTCTCCTTTAAGCCATCTTGAGTGAGTGCTTCTGTGTGTCAGTGGCAGCTGTCACTTACAGGTGAATTTCTTCTGTTCATCTCCTTTTTCACAACTATGGGAAGAACAGTATCCCTCAGCCAGGAGAAGCAGCAACTGGAATGGGAAAGCCAGCCATTAGAAGAAAAGGTATAACAAAGAGGGCAGAGGCTTAGAGCACAGCAGGAGGCTTAGGGTAGAAATGTTTGAAAACATGGAAAGTGTGACAAGAGTGGATGGGTATTTAGACCCTCTGCCGAGTCTGAACTTCTTTCAGATGATGCTGGCAGTGTGGTACAAGTTGCTTAGAAGTAAATAGTTTCATCACCTGCAAACCTAGTAAAACTTCTAGCTCGTCTTTTTAAGCTCTCATCTTTTCCCAGGGTTAGAATTTACAGTCCACTGACAATGCTCCACTCTTCAAAAGACATTGTCATCTGTTTGCAGATGACATTCTCCATACTTTTGATAGAACAGTCAAATATAAGATGCGATATGGCAAACGTACAGGAGGTAGAACAAGTTTGGAGTGAATATATAAAAATAGGATTTGTGCTTAGCTGTTTCCACAAGGACCCAGTGAAACACAGTGGTCTAACAGTCCCTCTGGTAGGAGTAGGAAGTGTTAACAGGACCCAAGTGGAGCACATTAGTATGTTAGGACATACTAATAGTAAACCAGTCAGTTACATAAATATCATGTTCATAAATTATTTTAATGATACGAGTTCTTAAAAGATAATGCAGATGCCAGTCAACTGGCCCATATATCCAGGATGAGCAAGCTCCAGGCTAGGCAAGTGGGAGATGGGGGACAGAACTCCCTAAGACAGTACAGTGTCATTCAGGTGCTTACTGAGAGAGACAAGAGGCATCCCTAATAAATTCACCTTTATTGGTGTTCCTAAAACAGTGCCAGGCCCTTCTTGTAATCTCAGGGAAATTCACATACTCTAGAGGCTGCCAAAAATAAATGCACAAACATCAAGTCTGAAATCACCAGGCTTCCACCTGATTTAAACTCTGCCTCAAAGAAGGTAGTACTCACCCAGCAATACCCAGCAGAGAATGCCCAACTCAACCCGAAGGTGACACTGATCTTGCCTTTAGCGCCAATTTTTCAATAGCAACTTTGAGAGTAGAGCTACATGGCAGTCTGCATGACGTGTGGTGGGTTTTTTTACATTGTTTGCCTTTCTGTGCTTCCTAACATTTGCTCTCACTAATAACAATGACAAAGCTGTGTGGAGATGAGCAGTGGGCATTCCAGAACAGGAATGCAAAGAATGAAGCCATTCTTTATGCATCTTACCTGTTTGTCTTAAGTTTCTTCTCTCTTTTCACCGTTACCGGTTTTGGTTTTGGTTTTTTTTGAGGTAAATAAGAAGCCATAAGCCAAAGTAGACTAAATGCAGTACAAGTCAAGAAACATTTACTAATGTTAGCGAGGCATTGTGCTCGGAAGCTGAGGGCGATTGGTGAACATGACCAGCTCTGCCTCTGGGAAGCTCACACTCTAGTGAAGGAAATCTATTCTAGAAGAAAGTACAATTCGGTCTGTGTTGAACTGTAAGCACCCAAGAAAGGAGCAGTTCGTTCTGTCTGGATTGTTGCACAGGAAAGGTAGCATTTGTGCTGGTCCTTAAAGTGTAAGAAGCATTTCATAGACAGGTGGAGAAATGACCATTCATTCCAGGTGGAGGGAAACTTACTCTTGTTAAGATAAATCTTTGGTATTCTTTCTTCTGAAGAGCTCAAGTTGTCTTATCATTACTTGATTAATATACATATTATCAAATTTATCATTGGGGGAAGCAAGTCCCAAAGAATTTCCCCAAACATTTCCAAACTAATGTCTGGTGATAATCCATTTCCTTTAACAGTTTACAAAACATCTCACATACATTCTCTTCCTAGCTTCATAATAAAGTCAGACTAGGAACTTCGTTTTCCAGAACTCAAGACTTTTGCTTTGTCTGCTGTGTTACTGTGTCTGTCTGTGAGAGTCAGTGTTGGCCAGAATACTTCCTGGCCTTTTTCTTCAGCATTGTGCTGCTGGTCAGCTCCCTCAGCCGGATGTCCTGCATCCCCCCACGTCTTTATTGCTGTAGCTTCGTCTGATTAACTTCCCTTCTCAGAAATGGAGTCACTCTCTCCTGGGCCTGAATCGAAAGGCACGTGAGTCAAGGATAGGGTTGGAGGTGATGTGGCCAAGGAATGGACACTAGACACTTCCTTTTTTCCATCCATAGGAAAGCAGATGTGAAGGACCCGCACCAGGATGGTGGTTAGCAACAGTGGCCCGTGCTGACTAAGGTTGGTCATGCCAAATACTGTTACTGAGCCTGGTGTAGGGTATCGGTGATACACACTACCAAGACTGTAAAGCCACCAAGCAAACATTAAAGTTACATTTCCATGTTGCCTCCACGCTGGACATAGCTACTGCCTCAAGGAGCTCCCCATCCTAGCAGCTTTGTCTTACCTGGATTGCCAAGGACACTGGAGAGATTAGTGCAAACATTTTCTTCCCATTGAATACCAGCTGACTTAGGAGTGTTCCAAGGGCTTGGTTTGTTTTTAGGTAAAAGGACTGTGTTTGGAACAGATGTAGCTAAGGGGGTTGGCAGTGGACCTGGGGGTCTTAAGAGTTTGAGAATAATCTGAGCCCTGTTAATCCCATCATGTCTAGCTAGTACAGTGCCTTGTATCCTGTGGTTTCCCCAGTGTGTGAGAAAATAACACAGCTGATCCCCAAATTGAAGGTCAGTTTTCTGTTCTATAAAATAGCCTATATGGTTTACAACTTTAAAGCATACTTTTGACAAGTTCCATTTCTTGGCCAAATGTCATAAAATTCAGGACTAGAAAAGAATTCAGTAAAGGTACTTTGGCCCATGACTAGCTAATTTAAATATCAGGCCTCATCATTTATTTTATACAGAAATAAAGTTTAATGTTTATCAAACAAACATTCAGGCTTGAGGCATGAGATAGTTATAGACAGTTTTAATGTGAGAGCAGAGGTGGAAAGGGGGAATGAAACTTGCCTGCCTCGACACCTCCTCTTTCTTTCTCTGAATTGGAAAGAGAATAAGCCGCCGCAATTTAAGCAGGAGATTAGAATGGGGATTGTGTGTGGTTAAGCAAGTCCAGTGTAGCTAATACAATTGCATTCACCTTAGCTACAGCACACAACTCCTATATAATAATGCAGCCTCCTCCAAAAAGGAGGAAGAGGATTGATTGGCTTAAGCTTAAACTAACCAAGGGAAATAATATTTCAAGTTTGTTTTGACCTTTCTAATCCTCCCTAGTTCCTTAGTTGGATCCAGGACTGATTAATATTATACCCCACCCTTACCCCGTTACTTTTTAACAAGGTCCATTGCCTTTTCGCTTCAATATTCTATCAACATCCTCTAAAGTCTACATGTATATAAATAATAGTTTTCCCATTTCTTCCTTGTCTTATCTAATATTTTTTATTTATTCATTCATGTTTTTATTGCCAGTCATTGTGCAGTATTTGGGACATGGCTTTCTATTAAGTGCAGATACCAAATGTGGAATAGTTCCTTTTAATCCAGAGATTATTTTTAAACTTACTAAAGTTGGGGCTAAAAAGTAATAAATACGTAACTTTTTTCTTATAAATAAGTTACTTTGCTCTGCTTACAAAAGTAACAACTATGATTGTACCCACCTTTTTGATGAGTTATACCTGAAAAGCATTTTCTTGACTATTTCAGAAATGTGGTCCAATCTTTAAAGAATTGTGAGATCTATTGTAGGAACTAAAGTATAAAGATTTAATTGTTTACATCAGAAAATCCTTTAGCTCTCATCTGTCCAATGTGGTAACCACCAGCCATAAATGACTGTTGAGCACTTGAAATGTTCTTAGTCTGAATTGGGATGTCCTATAAGTTTTAAATACTCAGTCTTTCAAAGGCTCAGTACAAAAAATTAAAATACCTCATCTGTTTAATATAGATTTTACATTGAAATTTTATCTGTCTTTCCTTACTTTTTCAGTGTCTCTACCAGAGCATTTAAAATTACCTATTTGGCTTACATTTTGTAGCTTCCATTATATTTTCATTAGACAGCGCTGTCTCCCATCATTAACATACACCCTGGGGTTGCTTGGAAGTCCAATTAAGGGCACTGGGATCCAGTTAAATTAATGTACCTCTGAAGTGGCAGGTGAGGATTCACTGAGAAACTGGATGTTGTATGTTGCTAGGGTATAGGGGCCCTTCCTTGCTAGACAGCTCCGGAGGAGGCGGTCCTGCTGCTTTTGTCTTGCCTGGTGGCAGTCATTGTCCTTTAACTGTAGTAGAGTGACTACTTGGAGCTCTTGGTTTAAGCACTAGCTGAAACGGCTTTTGACTTTCTGCTCTTTGTTCCCCCCCGTTTAACTTTTAAGTCTATTTGGGAAAAACACCTAACTTCTAGTTCTCCTGCTTTACTCAGTAACGTCAGTTGGCATACTGACCTCTTACTATATTTATTTTGCTAATTTGGACAATAGGATAGAACAATTCTGTAAAGAAATTACCAAGATATAATAAAGAATACCTTAAGGAAAAAAAAAACTGGATTTTATTCTTCTAGCATTATCCCTAACCTCATTCTCTGTATTTTAACCATGCTGTTTAATGTGAGGTAGGCAGCAAATTTTTAGAAGCTTTGCATGTGGTCTTCTAACAGAATTGAGAACAATAATAATAGACTAATATGTATATAGTGCTTTAAATTTTTAAAAAGTGCCTCTATATATTATCTCCTTTGATCATTGAAACAGTCCTGTGGCTTAAGGTAGGGAAAGGTGTTTCACTGAAGAGTAAGTGGAACCAGTGTTTATATGACTGACCCAAGGCCTGGCATCTGGATAAGGACCTAGCCGGACTCAGTTCCTAGTCTTCAGACTCCAGATCATGTTATCTTGACAATTACCAACACCTCTCGAAAATCTGTCAGTCTGATTATTTTTAATAAAACATTCTAAATTTTAAACAAGCACAAAGCATAAAGACAAATAGTAAGCATATTTTCCTGAGAAGATCGTTTAGGTTTGGATGGCATATATTCCTACTCTTTCATTCCATAATTAATTTGAGCTCTTTTCAATTACCAGATTAGGAGCTAAATAAATAGCCTATGCTTTAAAAAACAAACAAAATTTTAAAAAAACAAAACACACAGCTTTATATAGAGGAAACCAGTAAAACTGCTGTGATTCCATAGTACTATAAGGTATCTTTTTTTAAAAAAATAAGGTCTCAGTTTTGAAAAGAATGATTTTAGGTATTCTAACAAATTCTTATACTTAGTATTGATCACATTAAGCAAACTTGACTTTTAAAAGCCTTCCCTTTGAGACCGTTTAGGCAACTCGCAATTGCCTTCACAAAATGGAAGGATGTGGTATGGACAATATGCCATATCCATTTGTCTTGGGAATGGTATTTTTATGCTGCATGTTTAACCTTCCCAATTGTACCCATTCCCAAAGTATGGTAGTGAGGGCTGAAGGGAGGGCCTCAGAATCGTTTCTGAAAGATGCAGCCTGAATACCTAGAATTCGCTGTGGGGAAGCCTCCATATACCTCTTACCTACTGGGCTAGCGGCTTCGTGAAAAGGCAGCATAACCAGGCAGCCCTGGGAAGCCATTAGATGAGAAATACAAGGAGAGGAGAAGGATCAGGGTCCAAAGGACACTTTCACAGAATGTAACTGAACATGTTAACCAGGGCCAGAGGTTGTAATGTTATTTCTGTGAGGGAAGGAGGTTAAAATCACTTATCAGACTATCCCAAGTTACTGGGAAATCCATTGTACTTCAGTGAATTAGGGGCTGTGGTAGTGCTGCTCAAATTCTGAAACAAGATGCACTCTCAGACTTGAATTGTAGCAAAGATTACAGAGCTGCTTTCTCCAGGCCATCACAGGCTCCATTCTTACATGGCATTTTTGGAAAAGCTCTGTGTTAATTAAAAGACTTTATTTATATACCAGTTTCTCCACCTATCTCTCACATGTGAAAAGGAATTAAATATGAAATGGCTAATTTAAAATGTCAGGGTTCTTTTTTCCAAGCCAACCTTGCATTAAGAGCAGGAATCCCTGGGCCAAAGAAATGGTTCCCAATTATCCCATCCTGGGTTTTGTTAGACATTGTCCAGAAGTCAACAAAACAAGTATGTAACAGAACCTGCCTAAATAACAGCCACCCTCATTAAAAACAGAGAATTAATCAGGGATGATTGAAGGAAGCAATGCCTCACAGGTTCCCGAACCCCTTTTTTCTTCCTTTCTAATCATAGAACAAAATATGTTACATAAAAGGACAGAAACTATTATGCAGTACTCAATTAGAGGGAGGTGAATAGGTCTCTAACATGCTGTTTTATCAAAAGAGCAGACCGGTGTTTGCATGACTGTTGTTTCATTACAGACCCTGTCATTAATTCCATGTGTCAATACTGCCCTGTAGTACACAGAGCAGACAAGAAAGAAGAGCCCTTGAAAACAAGGGAATGATTTTTGAGTCGTTATCAAGCTAAGTGGCAAGCGGGAAGCTGAAACTCGTATAGGTAAATTCGAAGGGACTCGGGAGATCTGCAAGTGGGAAACAAGAATGCATTTTACCAACTGCTTAATTACGTCCTGTTTTTCAACAAGTACACTTGAATTGAATGCTTTGTTTGTATCGCACAAAAACATGTGCTGTGGGCAAGAGTATTCTCTTGCTTCCAGGTCAAGTAAGGTGTTTTATACACATACACATCTGGCCTCTTCTATAATGTGCGATTGGGTATGTTAGCAACTGATCCCCAATATTGCACTGTCATTTCTGTGGGAAAGAGTTACATAGGAACCAGGAGCCCTAAAAAGTGGAATCTCCTCTAAGGTTCTGAGAAGTTTATATAAGCCCAGGCATCGCAGAGGCCCATTCTTACAGGGAAATAGTGGAGCAGATAGATGTTAAAGTATATATATCTGAAGAAAGAGAAACAGAATTTTTTAAAACAGAAAGTTTTAAATACGGTCTATGTCCCCAAATCTCGCCCCCCCCACCCGCCCCAACTCTAAGAAAGCATTTTTTGGTTCCATGAGCAGTCCCAAGGGTTAGGCTGGGGCAAAGTAGGGTTTCCTTTCTTGGACGTGCTTTATCTGTGTCCTCGTGCCTGGCCAAACCCTGATAGATTATGGTTCCTTATCGTTTAGTAAGATCAAATTTCTAAATGATGTTTCGTTCCAGTTGAACATTCTTGGAGGCTTATCTCTTCCCTGGCCAGATGCCTGATCAGATGAGAAGCCCGCCATGATACTGTCACAGTGCCTAGAATGGGCTCTTTATCCAGTAGCCATCACTGTACTTTTTGATGATAACGAGGGCAGTCTTAACTTGTGTTAAGGCCTGTGTATAGCATTGAAGGTAAGTATGAAGGAGTTGTTGCTATGTGACTATCTTAATCCTGATGCACATTTCAATATACAGTATCTCTGTTTAACCACAATGTACATATATCTGACACCCTTAGATGGGACCTGCATAATTTAGGACCAATGATTCATGAAATAGCCTGCTTATTTGAGGGCCATGGTTGAGTTTAGATCCTTCCTTGTAACTGTTGCCATTGCTTTGACTTACTTTGTAATCGTCCTAATCATCCGCTGATAGTTTGCAGAAAGGATTTCTGGTCTCGGTGTATGTCAGTGACAGCTGTAGGATGCTGTGTTTGACGCTTAGGCTTAGAATATATCAAACACAAAGGCTTAGCAGTATTGAGTTTTAGTATCTTAAAAACCTGGCCGTTTTTTTTAAATAGATCAAAATGTTATTTAGTAGCCTAATATTTAGACACTTAGCATAGAATCTGGAGGATCATCTTGTCCAACCCCTTCATTTTATAGATGAGGAGACTCAAGCCCAGAGAAGGAAATGACTTGCCCAAGGACACCCAGCCAGTTAGTGGAAGATCAGTGATTAGAATCTAGACCTCCTGGTGCTCCGTCTGTTAGAAGCTGAACCTACACCATTTAGTGGTTGGGAGCTCCAGGCTGTAGGGTGCAAAGGGGGCCTGACTTCTGGGGGACGTCATGATGCCTCATCAGGGAAATAATATGAGAATGATTCCTGACAAACGGTTCTCCGTCATTCTCCATTGATGCTATGACCCATGTATTCTTTCAGTAAACACTGGGCACCTGCCGTGTGCTCCATCCTGTACTAGGTGTGCAGATCACATCAGCTAAGACACGGACTCTGCCCTCAAGTTGCTCACCGTCTACTAGAGAAACCCCTGGGAGGAAACCCCTAGAGAAGGCTCATACTACCTTTCCTGCCGCTGTGGATCTTGATGATGAAAGTAAATCTTCTGCCCAGAGATGGAGCTTTTCTCTTGGTTGTGGTTTACTTAGGAGGCCCGTGGAACACCCTTCCTTTCTGTGAAAGTGCAGGGTGTCCACTGCAACTAAACCTAATTCGTACATACTTATTGAGGATCTGCTATCTGCAAGGCGCTGTGCTAGACATAGAGGGACATGAAAATGAAAGCATGCAACTTTTTTTTATGTCAGGGATACTGTTTCATAGCTTTCAGGCTTTGTAAGGAGAATTTTTTCAACGTAAGGCCCTTGAAATAGAAGACAAAAATACCTCGGAACTGTAATCCAGACTTGTCAGCCTAGGACTTAATAGTCTCCTTTGAGATTCTTTCATACCCTTATCTGTTCTGAGCTTTTTTAAATTTACCTCAGCCAACCCAGCCTGTTTGCCCATCCCTGCACACAACTAACTCTCGTTTCTGTGCCTGTGTTTGACTAATTCTCCTGCTTCTGGGATGCCTTCCTCCCCATGATCCATATGCATCACTGCCATTACAGTCTGGCCCTGCGTCTATCGCCTGCAAGGAGCCTGTGACCAGCTCCCCATCTCCTGTGTCCCTCCCACGTGTTCATATGATTGGTGGAGCAACATGTCTGTGGTATTCATTAATGCCTCCCATTCTCTGTTCATGTCTTGCTGATCTAGATACAACAGAACTGATAAAATGAGAGTTTAGTACCGTGGTCGGCATACTGCAGCTCACGAGCCACAATGGGCTCTTTGGCCCCTTAAGTGTGGCTCTTCCACAAAATACCACGGCCTGGGCAAGTCTATTTTGAAGAAGTGGCGCTAGAAGAAATTTAAGTTAAAAAAATTTGGCTCTCAAAAGAAGTTTCAATCGTCGTCCTGTTGATATTTGGCTCTGTTGATTAATGAGTTTGCCGACCACTGGTCTAGTATAACCAGGTCATTTATCAGTCCTTTTAGGAGTGAGTCCCTGGATCAAAGACTTCATGTTGCTATTTGTGGGCTGTTAGTTGTATGACAGAGAGGAAGGATATTAGAGAAACGTTAAGTTGGAGCTTTGTAAGATGGAGCTGTAAGAAAAAGTCACATATCTGTAAGGGACCCTCTCTCTTTGTCCTTTGAACAGATTTGAGTTACGGTCGGGTGTGTCGTGAACCAAGCACCAAGCGAGGGAAAGGGCTCTGCCTATTATCTCTCGAGCTTGTGGGTCTGCTGTTCTGTAATTCTCTTCCTGTCGTTTAGTGTGTGTGTGTGTGTGTGTGTGTGTTTTACCTTCTGAACTGGCCGAAAGCTTCTTGAGGACAGGGACCATGTTTTTAATTTGCTTCTGCGTATTTTTCTCCCACTTAATTCCCCGAGTGCCCTAATGAGCGTGGGGAAGCTTTCTGTAAGCACGTGACACTGTGGGTTCCAACGACAGTCCAGCCATCGCACTTTAGGTGTACAGTGATCTTTTCCCTCATGACATAGGTGTGCAGTGATCTTTTGCCCTCATGACAATTAAGTGAGGGGGGTATTCCTAGCCCAGTTCTACAGAGAGGAAGTGGAAGTTCAGAGATGCATGCTAGTGAACAGTGGGTCTAGGATTAGAACCGTGGGCTGTCTGACTCTAAACCTCTGTGTGCCTTTCATTATACCACAGTAACAAACACTTAGGACTCCTTTACAGTTCATGCAAGTCTTCATCTGAACTGTAGTTATTGTTCCTCCCACTGTTAGTTCTATTAATGCTGCTGCTCACACCTTCAGTAGGAAATAGAGCTAGCATCATCCTTATTCCCATTCCACAGAGAGGGAACCAGACTCAGAGACTTGCCCATCATCACACAACTGGTAAGTGGAAGAGCTGGGACTTCAAGCAGACCTCCTGCTCCAGATCTCTCTTGCTCCACTCTGTCACGTTGCTGCCTTAATCCACTTGCATGAATACATGATGACGTGGCTAGTGACCACGGACACTTCTCCCAGAGAAGTGTGAAGTCCAAGCATCCCATGGAGCCGCGTGCAAAGAAAAGACTCCTACCTCGGGAGCTCCCACGGTAGTGGAGGCCGAGAGCGAGGGCCCAGAGAAGAAGCGCTTGGGGAGAACAGATCGCCAGCGGGAACCGCACTGCGGGGCCTTTATTCTGTAGGCGAAGTCCTGGCCATAAGCTATCGAGCTGCTCATTATGTCCCCTGTGAGACTGGGCTAAGGAGGAGGGAGGAAACGGATGGCCTTGTTTGAACGTGCTGCCCCCTGTACAGTCGGTAGCCAGCCCAGCGTCATGAAGGGCACGCAGGAGAGAGTGTGAGGGGCGATGTGTGTCCACCAGCAGCTCCTCACTATCTTGGTAGAATTTTTCCCATCTCATCTACTTCCACCTGCCCCCGCCTGTACCCCACCCCTCCTTACCGTGCCCTCAAGCCCCCCAACTCCTCAGACCTTAGAGCTTTCTTATGCCTTAATGTTTCATTCCCAGCAAAGTGTCCCCCTTTTCCTCTTGTATCAGTTAATATCTAGCGGCCAGGGTCCGAGTCCTCCAGCCATCGGTAGGAAACTGTGATAAAACTAGAGGTGAGCATAGCGTGCCTCGGTGCTGGAGAGAAGTCTTAGTGGGAGCAGATCATCTGAGCTCCCTTTACACACTTCCCCCGGTGGTCATGCAAGGACCACACGCTCTCCACGTCCTGAAGATGCCAGCACCTCCCCCGCAGACCTGCTCCATCTGCTGGGGGCATGATGTGACCGTCACGTGGTCAGCGTGTGGTCAGCACAGGGACTCTGTTCACCAGCCAGCCCCTGCCCTCTCAGGTCTGCCTCAGAGACGAGCCTTGACTTCCCACATCACGGCCACAGTCCAGCCCCTGTGTCCTCTCACGCATGGGGATAGTGCCACCTATGACTTGTCTGCCACTGCCCCTACCAGTGTGCCCGCCGCACACACAGCCGCCAGAGACAGGTCCCCGAGACAGCCTGCCTGGGCATGTAGGGCACGTGACTACTAGATCCCAAGCTCCCCTCGCGGCCTTGCCTCCTTCCACTCATTCACGGACCCTCGCCACTCCCCAAACACAGGCCTTTCGCAGCTTCAGAGACGGCAAAGAAACCAACCACCCAAAAAGCTCTACAGGCACACACAGCCCTTTACGTGCCTCCTGTGCCTGCTGCCGGGCACACGCCAGTGTGGACGGTGCTCCTCAGGAGCCGCCAGTCCTTCATGATTCTTACAGCATTTTGCCCCGTTATGTGCGAGTTACTTTTCGTGTATACTCTTCACCTGCTCGAGGGGGCAGCTGAGCCGTCTCCCTGTCTCCCCGTATGTGACGTAGTTCCTGGCACACAGTGTTGAGAGACACCAGCTGAAGGAGTGTGTTCCCAGAGCAGTTAGGTCACCCGGAGCGCATGGCCGGGACCCAGGGCCCCTCTGTCCCAGGTCTAACTTGGCCACTAGCTCTGGGACCTTGGGTAAGTCACTCAGTCTCTTGAAGGAGGGGTTGGACTAAATGATCTCCAAGGCCCCTGCACCGTCAGGTTCTGTGATTTGACCCCATTGCTTGGATCAGGAAACACGTTTCCTATTTTATAATAAATCTCAGGCGCCTCAGCTTAGCCCGTCAGCTGTCCATTACTGACTCTTCGAGCTGACCAGTCTGCTGTCGGCTTACCAGTGGCCACTGAGCCACTCTCACGCCCCAGGATGTCGCACTGGGCTTAGCACCGTCACCCAGCATGTGGCTGGGCACTCCCCAGAGGAGGCAGCAGGGAGGTTTAGTCTTTGCCTTCACTCCCAGTCCCACCAGCAGTATAGCCGCTGCCCTGTGGGTTCTTGGTTGCAGACAACTTTTCAGGGGGCGATGCCAGTTTCCAGAACAAGTTTAAGCAGCTCGTGTGCCCATTCCAGCCTCCCCTTACACCACTGCTGACCTTCGGGTCGTCAGCAACGAAACGGGTCCATTTGCCATAATCTCCGTGTAATAAAATAGGAGCCCCTGAAAAGATTAAATAAATCTTCCCTAATGCTTTTTGATTGGCTTAATCAATAATTAATCATCTTTAGATGAGGCTGTAACTTGTGGAGTAGATCTAATTGGATTAGCTGGAAAGGGACAGTGGGGAGCTTTGAAGAGATTAAAATGGCTGTCAGAACCGTAATTAAACTGCTACAAACAAAAGCAATGGTGTCCTACAAAAGGAGAGAGAGAGGAGGAAAGAAAAGGGAGGGAGAAAGTTGGGGAAGGCCAACTGATTTGGAATGAACCCATGTATCACTAGAGATTGGGGAGGAAAAATCAGACCTGACGCCTCTATTCCGTGGGATGAAGCCCCCATGTCAAATCAGCCCTTTAACCGTGTGCCTGACCCACTGCGACAGGTGAGGTTTCGGCAGCTTCAGCTCCACTAAAACAAAACGAATCCGCAAAAGGAAAAAAAGTGAATTATTGAAAACAGAAGAGACCCGCTCCTTGTCCTGAGCCATTTAGACCTTGACTTTTCATACCTCTAATTGGCTTAGGAGGTTTGGCCTGTGTGAATGAAGTCTTTTATCTCCCTCTTTTTCTCTCCGTGCCCCTTTCATCTTTCCTGTTACACACACACACAGAGCTTGAGGAAAAATACTTTGTTTTTTAAAGACTTTCCTTTTTGAAAGGATGTGGATCGGGCGGGCGGGAGGGGTGTGTGTGTGATGCTGGTGAATACTTTTTTTTCTTTCTTTCTTTTATCTCTTTCTCCAGAGAGGAGTTGCTTAAACCAATGGGACTAAAACCTGATGGGACAATAACGCCTTTGGAGGAAGCACTCAGCCAGTACTCTGTCATCGAAGAGACCAGCTCGGACACAGACTAAAGCCATCACCTGCTCAATTCAGTCTTGCTTTTATCAGCATCTTTTCTCTGTAGCTCCAGGGGAATCTTTTCTCTCAAACATTTATGCCCTTGCTTTGGCTAGAAACACATTAACTGGTTTACTCAGTGAGAATCCAGCATATTTAAGAGGTGATCCTGTGTTTTTGCGATCCTGAGGCATTCATGCAGAGCTGCAGTTAGATGGAGTTGCGGGGGCTAGCAGCAGCACAACGCCATTTCATCGGGACGGAACCGAAGGACTTCGCTGTACCACAGCCCTGGCCGAATCTGGCAGGCCATTTGCCAAGATTCTCAGCAGAAGATTTGGCTGCATCCTTCCTCTCACTTGTGGGAGCTGCCCCTCCTGAAGCTCTCCAGCAGACGGAGGCACGCGGGGATCGGAAAGAACTGCTACGTAAGGGCTGAGGCAAGTGACTTGTTAGATCAGGACTGACTACATGGAAGCCAAGCAGCTGCTCCATAAACCTAGCTCCATTCTTCATTTCAGTTTTGTATAAAATATAGAAATGCACACACACACACACACACACAGCCCCGGACTTGCAAACTGACTGCACTGAAAGTTTGTATGTCACTTCCTTAGAACTTCAGAATACATTTCTCCCTGTAAAATGACGGTTAAGTTCGGAGGCAGCTACAATGCCTATTTATTCCCTCACGTACCTGAACACTATACCAGAGAACTGAGCCCCCATCTGCCTCGTTGCATGGGGAGCATGCATTCTGAGGTTAACTCGGGGTGCCAGGAACACGTGTCCCAGCAGAGGGAATGGGGACTCCCGAGTCCTGGGAGCTCTTTGTGGCCTCTGCTGGGGCAGGGGGTCAGCAGCACCCTTTTGTACATATAGGTCATTCATACGTTACATGTTTTAAGTGGGGGCTGTGTGTGTGCTGATGTGTGTATGTTCTACCTTTCTACCGTATGATCAGTTTAGCAGTAACCTTATTTATTTAAAAAAAAAAAAGAAACACAAATAGTTACTGTTAAACTGATCAAGGCTGTTTATTTTTACTTTAAAAATTGGTCATATAAAGAAGTGAAAAATGGTTAATCAGTGGCTAAAGTTGAAAAGGGGTTGGTTTCCTTTTATATATGTATGTATGTTTGTATACATACATATATACACACATAGATAATGTGCTTAACCACTGCCTTTTAAAACTTTAAATTAAATAAAACATTGGGGTTGATTCAATTTAGCCATCTGTGTGTGTTTCTTTACAGATACACGGGGTAAACTATTTCCCAGTTCATGCTTTTTTAAAGTACTTGTACATCTCACTTAAAATAGCCTCCTTAAGGAGAGGCATCTGGGGTGTCAGTGAAAATATCAGTTATCCAGAAATCACTTCTCTGGCAAAACAAAACCAGAATTGAGTTTAAATGCCTGTGAGCCACCGAGAGATATCAAAAACTTCCTGCAGTTTGACTCATCGGAGAGGGCCCCAAGAATCTCTACTAAAAATTGCGTACATTTCTGAAATGTTTAGTTACCTGGCTTTTAGGCCCACAGAAAAGTCGCACAGGAGGAGTGCTAGACAGAAAGCAGCCGCACCAGGCAGGAAGCGGGCAGAGTGAGAAAGCTCCTCGAGGTGTCACAAATCTGGGAGAGTCTGTTTCCCGAATGACACGTATCACAATCCTGATTCTCAAAAATGACCCTGTTTCTTTAAAAAAAAATCCAGAGCACTCGATAAAAAACCTAGGGGGAATACATTACATTCTAGGATTGTCATCCAAAACGGTCGGGAGTAGAAGTTCTTGGTGACTAGTTTTAACCAGTTAAATGAAATTAGGCAATTCGTCATTTTAGATTAAGTGAAAAAAGCTTAAGAAGAATTTAAGTATTTTTGTTACTTCATTGTACAAATGCATTTTGAAATATTTTTATAATTTCTACAATCTGATGGCTGTGGCATGCGTGTGGCCCCCCTCAATGAAGACGGGCAATGGGGCAGTGTCCGCCGCCTTGCGCAGCGTGGGTTTGAGCAGCCTAAGCTGAGCTGCGTTGCCTCTCAGTTCCCTGCACTGGGCGCTAAGTCTTGGTTGTGAAGAAAGAACTTGCAGGGGGCGAGGCGGACAGTGACCACATCCTGTACGTGGACAGAGAACTGACACCTGTGGTGCGCTCTGCACACGGGTTTTCTATGTATGTTGCGTCCTGTAACCTCATCACATCCATCTCATACTAGAGATCATCTCCAAAGAGCCTGTTCCCAGCTCCCCCGGCCCGACCCCTCCCCCTGCTCCTTCCCCTTCGACACACTGCCCGCCCGGGTCCACGTTGTGCCTCCTCTGACTCTGGAATGCTGGGAGAGTGGTAATTCTCAGGCCATTTTAAGCAATAACTATTTCAGCAGAACCAGAGTCAAGAACTTTCTATGTGAAGAGGTGACTTGGTTGAAGCGAGTGGGGATCTGCTCGATGCAGCGCTGGCAAGGACCTGGCGTCCTTAGGCCGGAGCAGGGCTGTCATCCCCTGCCTGCACGCTGGCCTGCGGTGGCAGAACACGAAACGCACGGCCGGCCCGCGGCCGCCTCCCTCCTGACCTTTGACACCACATGGAGGAATGTGTCCTAAAATAAGGCACTTGAGCTGCTGCTTTGGAGTAACAATCAACAGACACTTGAGACCCTTTTACATGCCCAGTGGTCCCGGGCGGTGGGCAGCACAGAGGTTATCTCTTTATAGACAGGATGCTGGCTGACAAGTACCAAGTATCTCCTGAATTCCAGTCAGTCGGCCACCTCCCCACACTGGGTATCTATCACCTGTATCGACTTCCTCCCTGCCCCCACTGTAAAAAGTAATATATGTTCATTGTGCAGAGTTTGAAAAATGCCGAAAATAACTTAAAAAATAAATCACCCCAAACCCCACCACCCGGAGATAAATCACTGTTAATGTTGTAGTGTATTTCTGTCCTGTGTTTTTTCTATGCATATATAATTTATTTTACTACAAGATTGGGATCATGCCGATTTACAGATTTGTATCCTGCTTTAACATTGTGAGCATTTTCCCATGTCAATAAATATTCTTCAAAAATTAACGGCTATCTGATATTCCGTTATATGAATTGTGGTAATAAACACTGCTAATTGCCTACCCCTGTTATTTTTCCTTAACTAACCGAAGACATCGTGACACAACCCCTCCCCCCGAAAAAGAAAGGCGCCTGCTCTCTTCCTGGGGGCCGGGAATAGGAGCAGCACCAGGAAGAGCAGGTGGCTTTGCCACAGGGCCCTGATCTGCAGGAGACCCGTAACACAGATCACGACAGATGGTTTTGATCAAGGAGAGGCACTGGAAAATACCGCAGCGAGAGAGGCAGGCGACCTTACAAAGTGCATGGGAAAAACAGACAAGGAGCCCGTCACGTTGACTGCTGTGTGGTCCTGGCACTAACTTGTTCACTAATTCCCGAGGGGGAGGGGCCGTGAGGATGGCGAGGGGCAGGCTACTCTCAGAACAGGTGGGCAGGTGGTGAGCACAACCTGGAGATGGAAGCACTGACCGGTGCTCCAGGAGCAGACAGCGGGCATGGGAGGGAGAGGCCTCCAGAGAAGACTCAGGGGTGTGGCTTTGATGTGGGAAGCTGAGCCCTGCACAGACTCTTCCAGAAGCAGCAGAGCAGCCTTTCTCAAAGGGAGGGGTTAAGCCTCAGTGTCCCAAACCCTGCATTGTATCCACTTCCCTGAGCTCTGGAACTGTTCGTCATGTAGCACAGGGAAGAGGAAATGGTCACCCCGTCCTGCTGCGCTCTGGTTCAGATGAGCCTGGGGAGAAGGCTGCCCCAAAGAGAAGCCGAACTCTCCCGGCCTCTGCACTAGGATCTCCGCTGCCTTTTCATTGCAGCGCAGCTCGGACGCTGCATCCAGGTCGCAGGGACCGCTGCCTTTTCCGCATGGAAGGGAGCAGTCACAGCCGTGCACATTGTGCGAGTCCTGTGCCGGGCACTGTACCGAGCACTTATCTCTGTAATAGCTCACACTTTCCAGGTGGGGAAACAAAGGCATGACAAGGTTAAGCGTTATGTGCAAGGTACATAGCCGGTAAGTAGCAAAATTTGAACTCACACCTGTTTAAAATACTACTCAAACCTGTTATGTGTTGCCTTTGCAATCAGAGAAAAGTGTGATGAAGTCTTCATTTATTGCGGAGAAAAATGTTCAGACAAGATGGAAATGGGAAAAACAGAATTGGGGAAATAATTATAATCAACTTCCCAACCCCACCCCCCATTCCCATCATCAGCAATACCGAGACTCCCCCTCGGGAGCTAGCCTCAGGCCCACACGCACAAGCACACCGATCCCCATGAATTCGCATCTATGTACCAGGCCCTGCTCGAGATGTCTGGAGACAAAACATGACTAGACGACCCTGTCCCCAGAGAGCCCACGGGGGGAGTCCATACGGAAGCCGGTTACAGCACAGCCTGCAGCGGGCGCCAGGAGGATGGGGCTTCACGAACAAGGTTTCATAAGTGACACCTGCGCTGAGCACAGGCCTGCCAGAGCTGGCTCCCACAAAAGCTCGGGGCAAGGGCTCTTTATTTTTTAAAATCTTCACCTGTTTTTTTAAGGTTTTTTTAAGGTTGTTGGTTTTTATTCATTTGAAAGAGAACCTTCAATGTGGGAGAAACCTTGACCATGGCCTCTAGTGCAGCGGTTCTCAACCTGTGGGTCTCGACCCCTTTGGGGGTCAAACGACCCTTTCACAGGGGTTGCCTAAGACCATCGGAAAATGCAAATATTTACATCACGATGCATAACAGTAGCAAAATGTCATGGTTGGGGGTCACCACCACATGAGGAGCTGTATGCAAGGGTCGCGGCCTTAGGAAGGTTGAGAACCACTGCTCTAGTGTGTGCCCTGACCGCGAACCAAACCGGCACCCTTTCTGATGTGTGGGACAACACTGCAGCCAGCCACGCCACCAGCTGGGGCAGGGCACAGGGTCTTGGCGTGTTTACAGAACCCACGCAGTTGCGTGCGACTAAAACAAGGGCTCCTGTGTCTCAGGATGACACGAGTGACAGCGTGTCAGGCAAGGAAAGGACACAGCGAGAAAATCCCTCTGGCAGCACATGGAGAAGGCACAGGAGGGGCAGAGAAGAGCCAGAGAGGAGACGGTTGCAGCATTGGTGCACCGGGGGGGAGCGGGCAGGAGGCGAAAACCAGAACGGAGAAAACATTGCATTTACTCACTCGCTTGGTAGAAAAGGACGCACTCAGGAACAGCCAGATGCAGTGCACAGGGCAAGGTGTGCGGCTGGCCAGCGCTCAGTGCCCTCGCCGGCAGGGCGGGCAGGCGGCACCGTCCCCCAGCACCTCCCTGTGCTCACCCACAGGAAGCTCTCTGAACCTGTCCTCCGGGGTTTTCATAGCCTTCACAGCACGAGCATAATTGGTGATTGATTCAACCTGACCCTCCCCACCCTGGAGGTCGAGGGGTTGGACTCAAAAGTTCCCGCCTCTAACCACCTGGTTGCTTCTCCCAGCAACCAGCCCCTTCCTTGGGTGCTTTCCAAAGCCAGCTCAGTAACAAAACAAAAGAAACTTCATCGCTTTGCTCACTTAGGAAATTCCAAGGGTTTGGGGAGCCTGTGCAAACAAGAGGGCAGAGGTCGAATATACACATTCTATAATAAAAGCGTAATATGCTAATTACACTGGCACAAATTTCGTGCACCGGGCCTCTATTATAAAGAGCAATTTCACAGCTTGCTCTTGTCGTCCTCATCAAGCAGAGTGGTAACAGCAGGAACCACCGTTGAGGTGAAACTCAGAGCAGCGTTGCAAGTGCCTCGGACTTAACCCTCTCTCCCCTGGACCACCTTCCGCTTAAAGTGCCAGAGCCCTCCTGTATGTTTGTTCAAGAAGGCCGGCTCCCTCCCGCTCACCTTCGCTGTCACGGGGCACTGCCCATTGTGCCATCTCTGGGAGGACACACAGGCCAGGACAGAGGGGGGTGTGAATTCCATACTGGCTGTCTCAGTGGATGCTCACATGGAAACGCAAGGATTCTTACACCTGTTAACTGGCGGGAGCACTGAGACCCAGGAAGATGAGGGAACTGTCCACAGGCACAAAGCTGGACCGGCAGACCAGGAACGTCCCACAGTCACACCTTACGTCCCCACAGTCTAACGAGCTGATTTACAGCTGATTCTTAAGAAACCTGTGCTAAGCCCTTGCTCTCTCCCAGGTGCTGGCAAGCAAGCAAGGAAGAGGAAGGAAGGGAGGAGGGAACGAAGCCCTCATCACCCAGCCTCCCTTCTCACCTCCAAGTCCCAGAGTAATAAGAGTAATTAAAAATAACAACTATGACACTAAGGGCTTAGTATGATTGGCCTCACTTCATCCTCACACCACCTGAAGGCACAGCCGCTGTGATTGGCAGGCGGGCAAAGGAAGCCTCAGGGTTAGGTCACCCCGCTAGCAGTCCAGCCGGCCGCTGGCACAGAGGGGCCGTCCTCTGCCAGGCCCTGCCCCGGCACAGGAAGCAGTACGGCCCGGCAGCCTGACCCAGATGCCTCTGCGTTCTGCCTCATCTCGGGGCCTTTGGGAGCAGCCCTTGATACCATTTCAGTTTCAAAATCTCGGCAAACTGACCACCCATGTGGCCCAGACACCCTGTCCTGGCTGCACTGCCTGAGTCACTCCTCAGACACTCACTGACCATGGTGCCTGCTCATTTGTAGCTCCCAGCAACGGGGTGGCGGGAATTTTCCCAGCATCACCCTCAGGTCACAGGCCGGCCATGGCCCTCCAAGGGGGTGTTTACCACGCTAGAATTTGGCAAAACCAGGATGGAGAGCTGTCCTCCTGCTCCCTCCCCAGAGCCCAACCAGGTTCTGATCACAGAGGAGGAGGGCAGTAGGGGACATTGTATCTTGGGGCCAACTTCCCTGAACACGTGTGCTTCATTCTCTACTCTCATCAGCACGCTAGCCATCACCATGTCGACATCCCTCCTTTAAGATGGCAGCGAGGGCACCACGCCCCCCCACCAACCCTGCAGCCCTCGGCACTCTCCCCCGGCACTCTCCCCCAGCATCTCGTCAGCCCAGCCCTCCAGGCACACAGGGAGCCTGCGGGCAGCCCTTACCACTGGCAGACGGGACCAGTTTCCTCTCCACCAGGCAGGGCTGAGAAGATCCCCCAGACCTCAGCCTCTGGTCTCAGAAGCAGAAGGAAGATCTGCGGGCCCGTAGGCCGCCATTCCTGCCTGGCCAACTTATTTCCCAGGCTCTTCACCCGGAGGAGAGCAGGGAGGTGGGCCTGGAGGGGGGGGCAGGGTAAGAGAGGCCCCTCCCTGTTTTCCTGGGTGTCAATTAGCATAATTTCACAGACAAAGGCGGGGGCGGAGATCTGTATGCCTGCGCGCTTTGAACTTCTCGGTCCTTTGGGGCTGGGGATGGCCAAGTGACCCATATTTAAAAAGCACTTACAATAACATGATGCGCCTTCTTTTGTGCCATCAGCGTCCCCGATGAAAAGAAAAATGTTTTAAAATTGTCCCTTTTTGTCAGCGGTAATGTCTGTGCTGTGTTTCAGCTCGGCCCCGGGTGGGCCTAGAAAGGGGAGGGTAGAGAGGGCACAGCTGTGGACACTTTATGGCCTGCGGGGGGAGGGCGGCGGGGGCGGCCAGGACCAGATTGACTGCCTGTCAACAAATGCAGCTGGGAAGAGAGAGAGCTCTTAAAGACCCCCGCAACTTCAAGTCCAAGATAAATGATGTTCCTATTTGGAAAGGGCGAGGGATGGAGGTGGAATTCAATGACGGCTGAAAGGAGGAGGGCTCCAAAGGCCTTTCTTTCTCTGCAGCTCGGCAGCTCCCGAGAGAAACGAGCCAAAGTGGCCCTGGGAGAGGGGGCGTGCAGCCCAGAGACACAACAAAGCCACATCCTGGCCAACGTGCCCCACCGGCCAGGCTGGCAAAGCGGGCCAGGAGGGAGCCGGCAGGTGGGGGTGGGGCGGTCTGGGGGAGAGAACCGCCCCGGAGACTCAGACTCACTGCTGCCGTGGGCCACAGGCCGGGCGTCTGGGGAAAAGACAGAAGAGCCTCCGACGCCCCCTCGGGGGAGGCTGTCCCTGTTATGGCACAGAAAACACTGTGGTGCCACTGGGGCCCTGACCGGCTCTCACAGCGGCCCCACTGCGCCCCTGGGCTGCTTATGAAAACGCGTCCCCTTCCGTCATCTCCTCTGAATCTCACCAACACCCGGGAGGCCAGCTGGGTGCTTGGCCCCACATTACCCAGGTGAAACCTAAGGTTCTGAGGTGGATGAGGAGGCGGCGTTCACCTCCAGGAGCGGCTGCCTCCTCCTCACAAGCCACCAACGCGCTCCGAGGCCACCTGCCTGCGGAGCGGACAGACAGCTCTCCTGCAGGGAGACCCACGAAGCCTCCCCTGGGCAGGAGCAGAGATGTCTGGTGCAGGCTCTCCCTGCAGATGTTGGTGGGCAACAGCTTTTTAAAAATGATATACATCATTTCAGAGCGGAAGGGAGAGGGAGAGAGGGAAATGGAAACATTAATGATGAGAGAGGGTCAAGGATCAGCTGCCTCCTGCACGCCCCACACTGGCGATCGAGCCCACAACCTGGACATGTGCCCTGACAAGGAATCAAACCGTGACCTCCTGGTTCTTAGGTTGACACTCAACCACTGACATACATCGGCCGGGCAGTGGGCACCAACTTTTAAAGCAAGTTTTAGCCATGAGTTTGCAAGGAACAGAAACCTCCACAAATGGGCCTCAAGAGAAGGAAATATATTATCTCATGAAAACCAGAAGCCCAAGGTGGTGACTCAGTGACTCTATGACAGCAAAAGGGACAAGCCTGTAATTGTACTGCATTCATAGGAAGTTCAAAGCAGGCAGTCAGTCTGTGCAGGCAGAAGGTGGGGACGAATGGCCCTGGGGTTAGTGTCAGGATTCCAGTGGTTCTCAACCTTCCTACTGCCCCGACCCTTTAACACAGTTCCTCATGTTGTAGTGACCCCCAAACATAAAATTATTTTTGTTCCTACTTCATAACTGTCATCTTGCTACTGTTAATGAATCGTAATGCAAATATCTGATATGCAGGATGTCTTAGGCGACCCCTGTGAAAGGGTCGTTCGACCCCCAAAGGGGTTGCGACCCACAAGTTGAGAACCACTGGCTCTGGAAGGAAGCATGAGGAGGGCTTGGGCGGGAGGGGGAGGTGTGGAGAGGGAGATGTGTGCTGGCCTGTATGGAGGTTCTCTCTCCCTGTTTTAAAACTAGAGACTCTGGAGTCATACAAGCTTGGTTTTGACTCCTTGATGTATCAGTGACTTTGGGCAACTGACTTCTTCCATCATCCCCAAAGTTCTGCTGGACAGTACAGTACTGTTCTAAACGTTATACCAAAATAGAAATGTTTAAAGCAGCGGTCACCAACCGGTGGTCCGTGGACCACTGGCGGTCTGTGAGGTCTGAAAGGCTGGTGACCGCTGGTTTAAAGGGTAAGATAAAAATGAAAATAGAAATTCCAGAATTTTCTTCCTGAGCCTTAGTATATTACTGGCAGACATGCAAATCACCACCTTCTTTAGAGATCACTGCTTTAGATGTCTGATGCTCCTGATGAATTAAAAATCAAAACACTGCCTAGCCACATGGCTCAGTGGTCGAGCATCGACTCACGAACCAGGAGGAGGTCAAGGTTCGATTCCCAGTCAGGGCATATGCCCGGGTTGCAGGCTCCATCCCCAGTGTATGTGTGTGAGGGAGGAGGGAAGAGGCAGGACAGGGTGTGTGTGCAGGAGGCAGGTGATCAATGATTCTCATCATTGATGTTTCTATCTCTCTCTCCCTTTCCCTTCCTTCCTCTCTGAAATCAATAAAAAAATATATATATTTTTAAATCCATCTCAAAGTCACCTCCCCTGTGAAGCTTTCCAAGAGATATCAGAGAAAAAATCAGTGCCTTTCTTCTTCCACTGTGCTTTTTTAGTTATTCACTCAACACTTTGAGTTGCTACAATGAGCCAGAGTGTGAAGAATGAAAGGAATGGATACACGTCAAGGGTTAGAATGGTGCAGCGCACACAGAGCCTGCCTAAGTGTTCGCTGATGGTGGTGACTATGCTGATGCTGTAGGTCAGAGAGATGACTGATAATAAGCAAAACACAGACTGACTCTGAGAGCAGGCTGACAGCTGGGGAGTGGGAGAGGACTGGGGTGAAGGGGTTGAGCAGAAAAGTGAGGGAAAAAATCATAGACTTGGACAACAACGTGGTGACTGCCAGGAGGAGAGGGTTTGGGGGGAATGGAGCAGAGTATAAGGGTGATAAATGGTGATGGATGGAGACTTGACTTGGTGGGGATGGTGTACACACAGTACAGTGTACAGATGATGTGTTGTGGAATTGTACACTTGAGTAATTCTGCTAACCAGTGTTACCCCAATAATTTCAATAAAAAGAAAAAAATAAAAGAGATGATTGAGACACAATCCATGATTCACAAAGCCTAGAGCTGCTGAGAAAGGCCGGTGAGAAATTGCAAGGCAGTGCAGTGTGCACTTGGTAACGAAGCACAGGCGCTATGGGGTCACTTAGCCAGGATTTCACCCAACTCAGGTCCTGGACAAGGTCAGAGAAGTCCCTCCCAGGAGAGATCTTAGCTCAGGCTGCTGCAACAAAATACCACAGGTGGATGGGTGCTGCCTCATGATCTCATCACCTCCCAAATGCCCTACCTCAGAATCACGTTGGGCATTAGAATTTCAACATGAATTTGGGCAACACAAAGATTCAGGCCATAGCAGAGCGGGCAGAGAAGGAGGCCTGTGAATAAATATAAATACTTGTTCCAAGAAGCCGCCCAGGGTCCCACCTTTCCGCACTGCCCTTTACAAGTCCTGAAGGGCCACTTTTCACAAGGCTGGGTCAAGCCTATTTTTGACCCACGAGTTCATGACCCAGCTTGACCACCCATCTTGCTCTGGGCACCCAGCTCGGAAGTGGCGGTGCCAGGATTGGGTCTGTATCTGACTAGGAAGCTTCCGGAGTCCCCTGTCTTTTCCTTTCACAACGCTCCCACAACTTGTAATGACATGATTACACATCTGGAGTCTGTGTTTACTGTCTGTCTCCCGCACGGGCTGTCAGCATTTTGCTCACCACGGGATTCTCGGGACCAGGGGGCAGAAACTGGATCAAAGTTTTGCTCAGCATTTTCCTGGGGCCCCCACCCTGCCCCAGGCCCCGAGACCACTCCGGGCGAGCCTCACCCGCCTATCACGAGGCCCCACCCCAGCCACAAGCCCCGCCCCTCGCCGCAGGCCCCGCCCCTCGGCAGGACCCCTCGGCGGTGCCCACGCCCCAGCGAAAGCCGGGCAGCGAGGCCAGGTTGCCCCGGGCGGACGCTCCCGCCATGCGCGCCCGGGCCAGCCCCCTCGGCCACCCTGGGGCCGCGGAAGGCCCCGCTGGGTGGGTGAAGCCTGGGAAGAGCGGGCGGTGCCACGAACGAACCCCCTGACCCCAGGCGGACCCCGAGTTCAACCCCGCAGAGCGGAGTTAGCCGTCCCGGGCAATGAAAGGCGGCGGCCACTCGCACGGCCGGCTCCCTGGCAAAAGGGCCCGAAGGACAGCAGGGGCAGGAGGACGGCTGCGTCCGCCCTGGACGACGGAGCTCACAGGCTTTCTTGGGACCGCGTCTCCGCTTCCCAAAAGCCCGCCACTGCTGGTGGGCGGGGCCTAGTGGGGAGCGTCCGGGCGGCGTGGGCGGGGCCGGGGAGGGGGCGGGGCTCTGCGAGGGGGCGGGCCTATCAGGTGGGGGCGTGAGCAGGCACCTCCTCTGAGGGCTCTCCCGACAGGGAGGGAATTGCCTGGAATAAACATATTCCTGTGAGATCTGCAGAAGTTCAGTGAATTGTATCAGCATCAATTCCTGATCGTGATACTGGATTATAGTTACGTAAGACGTTTTATTTCTAACAACTGCATGTGAAACTACAACAGCCTTAAAGTCGTTTTTTGAAAAAGCAACTCAGGTTGGATACATAACAGGAAATAGATTCTAATAAGCTATTTTAAAGTATATTTTTATGTGTACCTGGTGTCCCCTGAAAGGTCCTTGAAGGCAAAACAAAATCAGTTCCGATTAATGTTTGTAATAGTAATAGCAGCTTGTAATTAGGCCAGGGCTTTGTTCATGGCATAAATGAATTTCAGTGAATCCCCAGGCCACAGGACAGTGTTAGGCTTTGAGGAGGCAAAGGTCCTTGACTTCAGGGAACTGGCAAGAGGACACAGAGAAGTAAACCCACAAATACAACACCTGTGTTCAGTGAAATGAGAGAGGGTGGCAATGGGTTCATTAAGAGCATTCAGAGTGGGCTCCCTGGAGGAGGTGAAGATGTAGTGGATACCTGACAGAGGTGAGCTTACCTTGAATTCAATGAAGATTAAGCTTCTGGTACCCATTAAGGTCCAAGTATAGTAAAACACATCTCTTCATAAGTGATGACTGGTGTTTCTATACCTGGAATATCATGAATATTTTATTTACTGGATGTTTACATTTTAGGAAAAACATTCATTTTTTTAAAAAAGTAAATATTGGTGCCCTGGCCAATTGGCAAGCCACCAATCAATATTTCTCCTCCCCCCAACTCTCTTTCGCTCTCTCTCACCCTCTCCTTTTCTCTCTCTAAAATAAATAAATATATCCTTGGGTGAGGCTTAAAAAAAGTGAATATTTGTCATTTGTGTTCCTAAGATTTTTATATTACAACAAAATGTTTTCTTTTCTCATAAATTTCTAAATGAAGACAAGCAAGTACAGCCCTGGTTAATCCCTCAGCTGGTTAGAGAACATCCTAATACACTAACGTTGTGAGTTCGATCTTTGGACATGATGAGTCAATGAGTGCATAACTGAGTGAAACAACAAATCAATTTTTCTCTCCCTTCTTCTCTAAAATCAATAAAAAGACAAGCAAGGCCCTAACTGGTTTGGCTCAGTGGATAGAGCGTCGGCCTGCGGACTGAAAGATCCCAGATTCAATTCCAGTCAAGGACTTGTAACTTGGTTGCAGGCACATCCCCAAAAGGGGGTGTACTGGAGGTAGCTGATTGATGTTTCTCTCTCATTGATGTTTCTAACTCTATCCCTCTCCCTTCCTCTCTGTAAAAAAAAATCAATAAAATACACTTAAAAAAAAAAAGACAAACAAGTACAAAAATGGGGAATAGGCTTAACTAATCAAATAATGTCTTTGTTTTTATAAGTGAGAAGATTGTTTTATTTTTAACACTAAACATGGGAGCTGTTTCTTAGCAAACTTGGTTGGAAACATGAATGCTCTGTTGTGTATTAGACTGCCCCATCTGGTATGTGAAGAGGATTTGATCAATATCTTCTTAAATTCCTCTACTGTATAGTTTTGTGGTTTTACTTTTTAAAAATACAATATTACTTTATACCTTTTAAATTGTTTAAAATGTGACCTACAGAACATTGCAAATGGTTTTTAAAAATTGGGAAAATATTACAAACTAAAAGAATTATTCCTGCCTCAAGTGTCTTAATGACAGGCCTGTGATTTAATGTGGGACACTTTTAAAAGGATACTTTCTATGTGCAATAATCTTTGAAGAGCTTGGAAATAAAATTTCAGCTTCTTACATCTAAAAAAGTGATCCCTATTCCATTGATTTGAATGTCAGATTTTCAAGGACAGTCCTGGTCTCAGTATTCTCTCCTGTTGTTCCTGTAAACCGAGAGATTGTCCTGGACATGCTGACACTTTGGTATCCAATATCCATGTCCTAGAGCAGTGGTCCGCAAACTGCGGCTCCCGAGCCACATGCGGTTTGCCGCTCTGTTGACTAATGAGTTTGCCGACCACTGTCCTCAAGAAATGAGGAATCCATCGTCTTTGCACTTGAGACCTGGCTCCCGGGCGGGCGGAGTGGCAGGCGGCAGAGGCAGCTCGCCGATCCCTAACGGATCTTCATCCCTTCCAGGCTTAAGAACCCCGCTCTGTGGCGACAACTCAGGGCAGGCGGCATTGTCCCTGCTGCCCACAGAGCTGCGATTCAGGACCTAGGCTCAGCCCTGCCAAGCTCCCGGAGAGCTCTGGATCCTACCCGAGTGGTCATCAGCCTCCAGTGCCAGCCGTGTGAAAAGAGGCCACTTTCCATTTGATACAAAGCGTCAGCCGGTCTCATTCACGGCGCCCAGAACATGCTAAGCTCCGGACGTAGGGCTGGAAAGTGGCACTTGAACACACACTCCCTTTCCTGCCTCCCCAGCACGGCTTTCCCAGGCTGAGATGTCAAGAGATGTTGTTCTGGGGAACAACGCGAGAAAAGCCCCATTCTCCTCGCTCCTCCTCACCTGCCAAGAAGCCCGGGCCGCAGGTGCCCAGCGGGCCGAGGAGATGCCCGGAAACGTCAGAACATTCACGCCGCCTGAGAAGTGGCCTCGCTGTGCCAAGTCCCAACCCTGGCCGTCCCTCGTGGGGCCTGGTTCTCGGAGCAGCACCTGTCTGCCCAGGCCTCAAACCCAGCTCCCGCCGGCCACACCGCACAAATGCAGGTGACCCCATGACCTCGAGCCCTGTCCTCTGACAAAGCCCTGCTTGTCCCGGGAAGGTCTGCAGACCCAGAAATCAGAGAAGCCGGGAGACTGACTATGTGGCCCGAAGCGCTCTTTTCACAGATGGAGAAATTCAGGTGGAGGCGGGAGAGGAACCCTACAGGGCATCCTCAGGGAGTCACAACCCTGGCTGCCGTTAGGATCACCTGGAGGAAACTTAAAACCGAGACCCTGGTTTAACTGGTCTGGTGTGGGGGATGGACAGCAAGACCCCTCGTTGGAGCCCGTGTTGAAAACCTCCGGTTTGTTCCAACCTACTTACTTTACAGACCAGAAAAGCTGAGGTTGTAACAGAAGGGGTTGTTGAGATTAACCTTGTTCATCCACTGGTTCACAGGTGGGAAACTGAGGCCCAGAGAGATCAAGTAAGATCCCCCAAGGCTCCATAGCTGGTAAGTAATATCTCTGAGTATTTGGGACAGTTTGACCTTTGTCTCAAAATGGTCCTACTTCCTTCATGTCTGGTTTTATTACCATAAAGCTCTGCCTTAAAGCCATCAAGGTTCCCGACTGCTTAGGAAATCAAGCCTACCCCTTTCCATATCTACCCCTTCCCATGTCTATCCCTTCCCATGTCTACCCCTTCCCATGTCTACTCCTTTCCATGTCTACCCCTTTCCATGTCTACCCCTTCCCATGTCTAC